>CM030860.1:5489906-5574906 GCA_018105865.1 Metaphire vulgaris | reverse complement strand
GGAGACGTCGAGGCGGGCGGCGGATGGGGCGATGTCGACCGTCTGTTTGACGGAGAAGTTCAGAGGAGGTCGAAGGAAGGACGAATCGGTTTCACCGGCGGAAAGAAAACGGAGAGACAGGCACAACAACGGTAGGCAGCACCATTTAGCACCATTTATACAACGCATTCACAAATGGGGACGTCCATAAATGACGTCATACGACGATTTTTGGCAGTTTTTTGACTCTCTTCGCCACGTGTCGTCACAAAAAAGTCAAAAAGGTCAGACCACCCATCAAATATGACGTCACAACGCCTTAAACCCCATCTTTCCAACGTCAAAATTAATTTTTCTTATTTCTTGAATTAAGCAGGTATTGCAATGAATTCGTTTGAAAATATTCATTATAATTATTATATAGTTGTAACGATATTCCGAAACTTTTTCAAATTCTTTAAAAATAATTTTAAGTGCAAAATATTACAGACTACCAAGTTTAACAAACAATAATTACTAATTATTATTCGCGATTTTCATAACATTGCAGTATGCCAGTATTAATAACAATATTTAGCATTATGTGACTTCATATTTCTGGAACCCCCTCTCCCGTCATCGCACATCGTCACAAATGGTTGAACCTCTCCTCCCCCTAAGTGCATGACGTCATATATAGACAGCCCCATTCACCCATTGGCGCGGGGAGGGGGAAGCACGGGGACCCGAACCCCTATTCGGGATGGGATCGGTCGTGGGACTTGTGCAAAATCGTTGAGTACTTTGGGGCGGGGATAGGGAGTAGGTAGTATGACGGAAAAGAAAGAAAGAATTCTAAAGAAGAATAGCACCAGACATGCAGCTGTCAATAACATAATAAATTAGCACAGACTACATTCGGCAATTTTAAATCTAAAATATCTAAAGTAAAAGCAAGGCAAGAATTACGATACCAGGGGCGTAGCGACGGGTGGGGGGTATATCGGTATATATATACGGTAACACCCAAAATCAGCCTACCTTAGAAATTTTTATGTGTTTTTAAAATTTTCAAAGTTGTTACAGATTTATGCCCTCCCCCAAGTCACATTATACCCCCAGATCAAATTCCTGGCTACGCCTCTGTACGATAAATTAGTAAGTGTAGAGAGTGTTGCAGATGCACTGGAGTTTGAACTTCAGTGGTTCACTTGCTGAAGGATGAAGTTTTGTCTGCTTCTGTATTACCAGGCCTACTATCATTTATTATTAATTTTATTATTAATTTTATTATTATCAGCATTGTTACAATTATTATTATTATTATTATTATTATTATTATTTAGTCAATTTATAATGCCGTTCACATGACGAAGAGTCAAAGACCAAAATTTAGGTTCATTTGTATGAGATAAAAAATAAGTAAGCAGTATCGGCTCCACATGGGGGGCGGGGAGCCCGTGCCCCTATTGAATGCCTGCCCCATTGGGTCCTCTGTTGGGACTCTATACTTACTACTACATACCTATCAACAAATGGTTGGTCCAATGCTTAGAAGTTACCACCCCAACGCCGCCCCCTCACTTGCCAAATCCTGGAGTCGCCACAGCAAGTAAGTCCTTGAATTTCGCATGAATGAAACAGAGTTTATCAGGCGCAATATGCTGCTATCAAAACACAGATGACTGTCAGCACTTATCTATTTGTTGGTTATCTTTCCAATGAATAGTTGAAAAGAGGCGTCGAAATGAAATTGGAAGAAGACTGGAAGAGTTGGAAGCAGCCATTCCGCCAGAAATGAGGTATCCATGGAACGGTCAATTTGACTTCAATTAGAAGTTTAACTTCTGTCTTTTACGATTCATCTACTCCAGGGTTTTCCTAGCAATTTGGAACGGCGGCTCACTTCAGCGGTTTTGTAAAGTTTCGCGATCCTAGTAATCATAGCAAGTAATATTATTAAAATGCATTGGGCCATCTGGCGAACGTTAGTTGAAAAGAATCTTCTGAGTTTTGAATAAATGGCAAAATAAAAGTTCTGATTAAATTCGAATGAAAAATGTGGCAAATATATTAAGCAGAATTATTCATAGTTTAACTAAATGAGACAAATTGAAATTGAAATTTCTTGAAAATTTTCTTTTTTTAAATTTTGCCAGGAACTACCGCTGTTACGCGTCCTAAAAATCATATGAGTATGGCAAAATCGCTTAACTGATGGGTATCTAATTATTGAATTTGGTGCAGAAATTCTCGATTGTTATTGGAGTTTCAGAGCAAAATGGTCGGAATACGCTTTCCTTGCGTCATTGCAAAATAAGATTAATTTTTGAAAATACTGTAGGCCAGGGTTTCTCAATTTTTTGAACTGTGTGAATGTAAAACGTGTATGGAGGATGGCAGGCATGCACATTTCTTGAAGCATTAACCTACTTGTAACTTTCAACTTTCAAGGCTTCTTGTGATATTGTGTTAATGGTTAGAAAATGACACTTTATAATCTAATTTCGTGTTACCCCTCGACCCACTAGACTGAGTCCTGAGACCCACTTTTGGGTCGCGATCCACAGTTTGGGAAACACTGATCTGATCTCAAACAGCCTCACTAAGTTGAAACCATGCTTTCCACTGAAGAATTAGCATCACTCCTGCACACTGTGCAACTTTAGAACCAATGAATGCATTTTAATGGCATGACCAGTGGCGGTTCCAAGAACTCTAGGTGGGATGGGGATTCAATGAATGTCTAGAAAGTTGGAGGGGGAATGCAATAAATGTCTAGGAAGATCCTGCCAATTGTCAAAGAAATTATGTGTAAATGGCTTAGAAGAAATCTGTAGATTTGATTTATAAAATATAATGTTCAGAATTGACAATGTATAAAAGCCATTTTATTCTGGTTGTACAAAGTCATAGTGCAAAATCGAGTTTTCTATTACTGGAAGCGAATTTGTCGATGACACTGTGTATGGATAGGCTATGTCCATATATTTGTGGATATACATCAAGGCTAATCCATCTTCCATTGAAGACGCATTTCTGGTGGGCCGGTGGGGGATTCATCCCCAACGAGGAACCGCCTCTGGCCATGACTTCTGTCTGTGGCTGCCTATAAAGGCCTGAAATAGCCTGGAACGCAATTAGCAAAAGGAGCTTTCTGTAGTCACACCGTTTGCAGATAACGAAGAAATAGAATCAAAATAAGAAATTTGAGATTTAATCATTATTCTTGTAATGACAGTTACATTGTTGTCCAACCTTATTGCAAGTTTTTGTTTCATTTAGTGAATAATACTAATGATCGAAATTTTCTTTCCCTCTGGTTTTTAGACCAAATGACAGAAGCAAGAAAAGTCTGTTAGAAGCTGGACTGAAAGGCAAAAACTGCTATAAAAAACGAAATTGAGGTATCGCTTAATTTAAACTATAAAGGAAATAATAACAGACATAATGTCTGCTGTTATTAAGATTCATACTTGCTTGTTTGTTTTTAGGCACAAAAGGAGTTTCTTGAGTCTTTATAATTTCTCCAGTGTGAAGAAATCAATTAGTGTATACATTTATAAAATTGAATGTGTGATGATTAACTTTTAGGTTCAGTATTTTGAATTTTGATTGTTCTGGGCCATTTTAAAAATTGCTAACAAAATCTATGTCTGCTTTGAAAAAAACTAGTTTTTTTACCGCAAATTACTAAGTTCCGGCTTTAAAATATTTATAAAAACAGAAAAACCTAAAGAAAACAGAAAAACCTAACGACTCGATTGCAACAGATAGATCAAAGAGAAACTAGAACCCGAAGATGTGCTAGGCCTACTTGATTTGATGTAAAAATTGTTTAAAATGTTAAACCTTTTAACAGGCCTATGTCAATAGGACTACAGTGTATCTTTTTTATATTTTCTTGCAAAATAATCCTTTAATGAATTTGTCGAATGTAAGATCAATTTTATAATTAATAACCAAGATTTGCTAATGAAATGGGTAAATGGAAGGGGATGGTAACATTTGCCCTCTTTTCGATATTCAGTTGATTTCCAGTTGCCGTGATGACCCTCACGAACGTTACTTAGTCTCTAGCTCCTACTTTGGTGCACCCGTAATTTTATAATTGATCATGGCCCAGTGGCGGTTCCACCTGGGGGATGAGTGTGGATGCAACCCCAACGGACTTCTTTTTTGGTTTGTGAAACCTATTTTTGGATAAAAGTCTAATAAAATCTACGGAGAAAAAACTGCGGATGACCTTTTTTTTGGCTAGTCAACCTACATTTCGGTAAAAGTGTAGTAAAATTAATGGGGAAAAATTCCTTTTGTCAGCCTTTTCGGCAAAGTTTATTGATTTTTCCTTCTCTTTTCATCCCCCACCAACTTCCTATGAACTCATTTCATCCCCTCACCAAGAAATCCTGGAACCGCCACTGTCACGGCCTATTATGGGCTAACAAATGCTGACAAATGCTCTAAATCCAATCAATTACATTCTATAATCCAATCAATTTTATTCTTCAAAAAAATCCCCCCAGTTTTAAAATTCCCCAATGTTTTATAAATTGCATCGGGGATGGTGTGAAAAAAAAAGTCGGGGGAGGGGTTTTATTTATCTGTTTGGAGAGGGAAAAATTTTAAGGATAACAATTCTTTGCTTGCCAGATTTTTAATAGGAAGTGGAAAGGATGACCTTTTTTGCTTGTCACCAAAAGGAAGATAGCCTTTTTGCCATTTTTGGAGAAAGATCCCCCCCCACCCCAATGTCAAGGTGGCTAGAATAAACAGTGTGCTTTAATATCGAATGCTCGGTTATTCGTTATCGACAGTTATCTTTTTTATTTTATTAAAGATATTGCAGATGATGATAGACGAACAGGAACGAATAATCACAAGACGTTGTCACTCGATATCTTCTTCAAGCTGATATTTTGCACATCATTTGAGGTTCTGCAGTCCTTATCGACAGTAGACGCCATCTTTCGCGGTCTCGCCTACTTCTCCTCCGCCTTTTGCGTCGATTTGTTTTGGAAATAAGAAAGTCTGGAAGATCAAAGGCATCTCTGGATTTGTATTCATTGCCTAATAATAATAATTGAGTCTCTAATATGCGTGACCATGGAATCAGTGTGTGTGGTGTGAATTTTCGCCCGATGGCGGTCGAAAAGTCTGGCGTGGGAGTGGAAGGCAGGATGAAAGACTATTTCGAATGCTTTTGCAATAATTGTAAAGGTTAATGTGTATAGACTTAATCGCAAGGCTGTTGGAATGAAATTGCATTAGGTGCAGACCTAACACAGAACTATACTACTTGACTTCATGTACGAACTGTGAGAAGATTTGTTGCAGACATTGTGTTTACGCCTAATCAATCGTCTCTTGACATTTCGTTTTATTTATACTGTGCTTGATTTATCTTGCTTAAAACTGGAGCAGACTCCTGTTTAAATTTTCAGTACCAGTTTTGAAGTTATATCTGATATCTGCGTCGTTCAGAACCTGTCTTGCATAAATAATAAGAGTCCCGATAGACTAACTTTGCTCTTTGCAGTTCGGCTGAACTGATGCTCTCTCTGTAGACTCTGTCACTCTGCTCTGAGTTTTGACGGAAGAGAAACTCAGAAACGCTGTCGTTTTTAGTTCAATTGACTGTCATGGAAATAAATCTGCTGGTCAGTAAACAGTGGCGTCTTGAGAGAAATCTCCGGCCCCTGTGCAGATAAAAATTTCTTGACCTTATGACCATCCATAAATTTCACGCGGTTAGGGGTCCGGCCATTTGCACGAGTCCGTAAATGTGACGTCACGCAAAAACTTTATGCTCTTTTGCTTGTCTGACCTTTTTCTTATCAGGGATTTTGGCAGGGCGGCACGTTTGAGAGTGGGGGGGTACGGTTAACCTGAGTTTTGAACGGAAATACCCCCAAATTGATAATGTTAGAAATACCCTGAAATTCCCTCGCTTAGACACTCCTTCCCGGCCGCATTTTTCCCTTGAGTCCGGGGTCAAAAAAATTGAAATCGTAGATGCTCATGTGTTTTAAATTTTGGAAAAAATCAGGTCTGGCATCAATAGGTTCCATGTCTGTAATTTCTTATGCTCAAGTCAATTTCAAATTATTCTGCTTCAATTTGCCGTTAAGTCGAAAATTACTTGTCTTTGGCCCATCCGGCCTACTAGTGTCAATGCTACTAAGAGTAAGAGTCACGTGAGATAATCAAATCTTGAAATCTTGTTTTAAATCCTGTAAATCTATTTAGTGTCACAACTCACAAGTGGAAAAGGCGACAAAAAGTAGACAGCAGTTAACTAATTTGCCATCACGCCACCCGTTAACCTCCTTGTCCAATTTACGCATTAGAGAATACCACAGGCAAAATTCTGAATGCCAAGCACGTTTGATCTACAAGAGATAGTGGCCAATTTTTCAAAAAACTTGATTAGGGGTGCTCTTCATGTCTATGTCAAAAGTGCTAGCCATTCCTACGTCTTCCAATACCATTCTCTGACGTCATTTAAAATGTCCAATTTACGCAAAAAAAATTCAATGCCAAGCACTTTTATCTACAAGAGATAGTGCCCTAATTTTTGAAAAAAACTCTTTTCACTTCTCTCTTTGCTAGGCATTCCTACGTCTGTCAATGATTCTCTGTTTTAAAAATGTCCTTGTCAATGCTATCCTGTAGATATATAATCCTGGACAGTTGAGAACGTTTGATAAACTAGTAGAACCGATCCTCAATCATCCTATTTTTGGCTTGTGGCAAGTGGGTTTTTGGCCCCGACTGATTTTGGAGAAAAAATACAATTATGACCTATTTTTTGCTTGTCAAGACTACAAGGATGGCCTTTTTGGAAAGACTTTTCGAAAGACGAAAATGTGTGTGTGGGGGGTCGGCCCGTTGTGACGTCATATTTTAGGGGTACGACGTTTTGTGACGTAGCGTTACGTAGGGGGGTCAAAAAAGTGTCAAATTCGCGTGACGTAATTTATGGACGACCCCTATGGGAAATTTTCGAGGTTGGAGGGGAGGGAATATCCCTCCTAACAGGCCTGGATAACACACTGATCGAGTCTCTCCTTGTCACAACTTGCTACAAATCATTGATCCCCTAAACCATCGTCCATAAATTACGTCACGGAGGTTTTCTATTTAGTAAATTCGAGTTTTCGTTAAATTTTCAGCAGCTACACATAGAAACAGTCAACTTCCGGAATGATGGCGAGTTTAATTTATTTAACAACTCCATGTTCGGTGACCCAGGGCTTTTTTCACTGGGGAACGCACGGAAACGGCGATCCCACACCTTTTCCTGCCAGATTGCATATGTAATTATGGATATTATGTAATAATGCGTTTGAGAACATACAGGTACGGCGTTCCCACACCCGTTTTTGTCGAAGAGTTAAAAAAGTTGAGTTCCCAAACTTTTGGGGGAATCCCCCCAATTTTGACATTTTGGGAAGTAGGCCTAGTATGACCTTCCCAATGTATGTTCCCTGCAAAAATTTTTTAAACTCCTCTCCTAATGTCTAGGGGCTAGAATAGCCACATATTTCAGTTTATATATATATATATATATATATATATATATATATATATATATATATATATATGTGTGTGTGTGTGTGTGTGTGTGTGTGTGTGTGTGTGTGTGTGTGTGTGTGTGTGTGTGTGTGTGTGTGTGTGTGTGTGTGTGTGTGTGTGTGTGTGTGTGTAAAGTGTGACGTCACAGTGATCTTCCCCGTCACAGACCGTCACACTTTCTTCGACCCTTTCCCCTAGAGTGTGACGTACTTTATGGACGGTCCCATATAGTGCAGCTGTATCAGTCTATGGTCGCTTCGGAGTAAAAATCATAGTTAAAAGTCTGCGTCGTATATCTGAGTTGAAAATCCAGGGATCAGCCATTAACTAATAGGCAAATACTGTAACTACCAGTACGCTACTAGTGGCTCTCTCTGTTACATTGAATAGAACCACTGTCGATTCTACTGTAGGCCTATACAGGTACTTTCCGTCATTATGATAGTCAATGTGCCAATGCCTTCCTCATAAGTAAAGTAAAATCTCGTGGATTTCTATAGCGCCTTTAAGCAGCACAACAATAGCTGCTTATTCTTAGGCGCTCAAAGTGAGACTAGCGGCGGCGTCCTCAAAGCCAACAGATCTGGACAGTGGCGGTTCCAGGAATTCTTGGTGGAGGGGAATGAAAAAAACATTTCTAGAAAGTTGGTGGGGGATGCAAATTTAAGAGGAAAAAGAAATAAAAGGCTGACAAGCAAAAAAAGGCAATTCGCCGTATCTTTCAGTAGATTTTTTATAAACTTACCGGAAAATAGGTTGACAAACAAAAAACTCCGGCGGGGGATGCATCCCCAGTCATCAACATGGTGGAACCGCCACTGGAGCTGGACCAGCAAATCTCCAGGTAGCCTATAGGCCTACTAAACTACAATTTCGTTTCATGCAGAGCTAGGTCATGGGCATACAGTTATTATTAGGCCTTTATGTTACAGCGCCCCCCCACTTATTTAGAAGTCACCATAGGGGAAACATCTCGTAAACTTAGGCTATACAGGGAAGGGGAAGGTATAAGGATTGCCGGATTGGGCCCAGTGTTTAATTTAGACTCCTGGACTCCGGGGGTGGGAACTGAAAAAGCCGGGGGGGGGAATTGACAAAGCCGGAGGGAATTCTGCTAGGGAGCTGCTGTTAGTCCATGTAGTATGCCAAAATTTCCGGGGGGAATTTGAAATTTCCTGGGGGAAAGGGCAATTTTCCTCCCTGAAACGGCCTAGATTAAACACTGATTGGACCCCCGCTATTTTAGAGAGCTACTAGAATGCAGTGATGTGACGTCTCGAGACACTGTCTCGTCTCGAGACAGTATTTTCAATGTCTTGGTCTGGGTCTTGCTGGCCAGTGTCTCGGTCTTGGCATTGGTCTCGTCATTACTGTCTTGGTCTTGCGATTCAAGACCGAGACAGTGGTTTTTCAACAGTTAGTAATAATGTTTTCTGTGGTAGATGTCCTCCGAATTATGGGGCTATACAAGATTGTCACTGCTGGAGCCATTCGCGTGAATAATAAATAATGTAAAATGCTTGTACAGATATATCTATGCCTATGCCAAATTTTCGTAATTTTATTGCTGATGTTGATAAAAAAATGTGTGAATCCTGTTTGGTCTGTTTTCTTGATGTTTAAAATTACTGTCTTGGCCTTGATCTTGAGCCCTAGTGTCTTGGTCTTGATACCTAATGTCTTGGTCTTGATGGTGATGGTTAGTGTCTTGGTCTTGGTCTTGCCACTTACTGTCTTGGTCACATCACTGCTAGAATGGTTTTCACACATGCTTAGCCTCCTAAACAACTTTAAATCACATTATTATTATTATTAATTATCATCATCATCATCATCATCATCATCATCATCATCATCATCATCATCATCATCATCATCATCATTCAAGCTTACGCCGATGACAGAGGCGAATGGAATGAGGTGCCCGAAGCACTTGGAATTCCTAGGCCTCTAACCCGAAGTCCAGGAATTCGAATTCCGGAATCTTTTGTTCCTAAACCAGTTTGTTAATTGGAAAATACAAAGGTTGAAAGAAGTTACTTTGACTCGTGACATAGGAGAAGCGTACACTAAACTGGTTTTAACCAGATCCTATATTAAGCCCTTAGACTAATTAAGTAGAGACCACATGCTGCGATAGAATTTGTTTTCTTATAAAGTTCTCATAACGATGCAAAAGTCTACATGGTCACAAGGGGCTGTCTATTAAATCCCAGCACTGATACAACAAATGTTTGCATTGAACTGTGTCTCTTCCCCTCCAGCTAAGCCAATACTCCTCCCTCCCTCCCCAAAGCCTGGGGTCTGGATAAAACACTGCGCTGACCTGCCTGACAATTGATATTGATTGTTATTGGCGTTGAGCAACTATTCCTCAACTAATACAACACACGACGGCTGCGTAATCCGCTCTTAACGACCAATGTACGGTGTGTTTGGTTATTATTAATTATTGGCGCTATTATATAATATACGGACTAATTAATGTTCCGATTTGTCGGTATGGAATAGTCACGAGTAGTCAGTAGACTCAGTACTGGCGATTTTAGAATGTCCAATGGTTGACAGCGTAGACCAGAGCAGTGGCGTAACCAAGATGCCAATGGGATAAGACGAAAAGATTACAAATTCTGTATCCATTCTTTCACATTAATTTATTTAATACATTATAAATTATTTCATTTCCTTGGAGGGGGCGTGCATTCCCTGCCCCTCCCCCAAATGACGCCCCTGACAAGCAAAAAGAAAAAGGTCGTCTCATATTAAATAATTTTTGACAAGCAAAAAAAGTAAATAAATGCTGACAAGCAAAAAAGGTCATTTACATTGAAATAAATTGTTCTGGTCAGCACGGGCCCTTTGTTTATCGCCGGGTCTGGGTAAAAATGTACCACCTGTCCCCTTTCGTCGGCCTTGGAACATAATAGGAAGGAGCTAATCACCCAAAAGGTCCAGGATTTGATTTCAAATATGGTTTCACTGCAGGTAGCTCATCAATTCAACACATATCAGTCAAATCATTTTTTTCAGATTACACGTTTAACATGAATGACAAGTGGTCACTGAGAATCAAAGCACAGATCGATAACAGTATACAGCTCCATCTAAAACTACTTGCTCAAGCTTCTACGTATGTGCAAGACAACCATCTGAAGATTTTAGACAGATGCCTGCACTCTTTAAAAAAACTTATGGTTAAACCAAAAACTGTGCAAAATATTAATAAGTATTTAAAATTGTGGTTAATTTATGTGTCTAAGAGTTGTATGTACTGAAACAACCATTGGAATGTTCACTAAAAGCATAACAATGCAAAACTCACCAAGTAATCAGATATAATTTCAATCTGAGTAATAGTGTAATTAAAAATGAGCAGCTACTCATAGTCTCACGTAAAATGTTAACACTGAACGCACACACACACAAGCACAAATAAATGTTACACGTGCACCAAATCAACGCACAGAAGAAAGAGCGTCAACACAGACGGACAGCAGACGAGCGGTTTAGTGATAGGCCGACAGGAACGCCTTCAGCGATTCACGGTCATGGTCCAGTTGTTTTCTGTTGAGACGAATGTTCTCCAGGCTCTGTTGGATCGTTCTTTCTGCAGCTGGAGCCGGATTCGCCTTGAAAAAGTTCTAAGAACAAACATACTGATAATGTGCACCATTAGTAACTAAGGCATCTTTGCAAGCACAATGACTAAGTGACAGCAACAGAGAGTGAAGGAGCCTCAGGCAACTCATAACTACATCTATAAATGATTCTGCAAGACGGTAAACAGAATTCTTATTACAAATGTATTGGAATTCTTCTGCAGTTCAACAATATGAAAGAAATCAAGTTTTAAGTCATAGAAAGTCAAATGTATTGCAACAAAATTCATTATTGAAACGTTCAGTCAAAATCAACAAGAAAACAATTTAAAACCTCAATTTCAAGAGCCTTTTCTTCAGTGACAAAATTCTCAGTGGTAGCCTGTAAAACAAAACATTGGATTCTTTGTCAGCCTAGCCATCATCATCATCATCATCATCATCATCATCATCATCATCATCATCATCATCATCATCATCATCATCATCATCATCATCATCATCATCATCATCATCGTCGTCATCATCGTCGTCATCATCAAAGACATTTTGGATAGGATTCTGAGTTTTTCAATTGTCAACATTATTTGCAAAATACTCATACAGTACATTTACAACAAACCTTAACAAGTCTGGTCAGCAAGAATATTCCATTGTATCGTTCAAATAAGACCGGCCAATTATCCTTGATAAATTTCCAGGCCAGTTCACGACCCTCCACTGACCCAGTTACCCCGGCCACTGCAAATATAGTATCCTGTGACCTGACTTCATCCTGTAAAATATTCAAGAATCAAGAACAATTTAAAATGCAGTAAAATAATAAACAAACCAATAATGAAAATATCAGCCCCAGATAAGCAAGAAGCAAAACAACAAAAGTTATTCAATGTCCAATGCACTACTTTCATACACTAGAATAGATACAACATAATTACAGTATATACTTTCTCTATTTGCATCCTCATACGGTCATACCTCATACAAGCTAAGACTTTTCTCTTTTCTAGCTTTAAGCCTTCACTTACACCTATCATTAGATTTCAATAATACTTTATATGAAATTTCAGATTTGTTTCTTTTGCATAAATTTGTTATTGAAATACTAAAAACTTCACTGTGTAATTTTTATCCCTTGACACCACAATTATAATAATAATAATGATTAGCAATGTTACAATTATATAATCAACCAGTTATGACACTACATGTCCTTGCACAATGCACAATTAACGTAATGCTAGAATTTAAATGGACTTTTTGGAACATATACCTATGTAAATATGAGAAAAATAGCAAAAAGTGCGAATATGTGATGAAAATAGCAAAAATTGGAGATAAATTATATATATATATATATATATATATATATATAGTCAACAGAATGGATGAAAGGAGACTACCGTATAAGGCACTCTACACTCAAATAGAAGGAAACAAAGGAAGAGGAAGACCTAGGAAAAAGTGGATGGACAACATCAGAGAAGACATGAACATGAAAGGAATTACAATTGTAGAAGGAAGACGATTGACAGAAGATAGAACTTCTTGGAAGCATTTTGTGTCTAGCTATTGCCGCTGATGAGCTGGCAGAAAGCAAAGATGATGATGATTTTATATTATATATATATATATATATATATATATATATATATATATATATATATATGAAATCACAATGTGGGGAAAACAAAAAAGTGCGGCACAGTAATTTTTTTAGATAAGCGATCACAATTTTGCACTAAACCAGTATGACCAATGAATACTCACTCATTAGTCATTCTTTGTCAATGGATGTCTAGTATAAATAGTTAATTAATAACTTCAAGAGTTCTCAAACATACGCTCAAAGAGAATTCCAAAGTTCGTTTTAAAAGTCCCTGATCCTTTGTAGAGCCAAGAGAACGGAGAACGCGAAGTTTTTCCTCATGAAGATCAGTCTTACGATATAGCTACATTTACAGTAATTCACTCATGAAATATCACTGCTTTGACAACTTTAACAGGCAGGAAAATTCTTACTTTATTGTTAAATTCATAACAATTAAGGCAAAAGAGACTAGGTCAAGATAAGGCAGTATAAAAACCATATAAAATTAAGACTGTGCCAAATAAAGGTTAGCCAAATAATTATTGCCTTCCTCTGTGGAATAAGTGTCTGTTCTTTGAAAACTAGAACACAATATCCAAAGTGGAATTTAATTGTGTCAATAGCATCACACAATTTCTCTTAATCAGCCAACACTTATGCACTCATTTACTTCAGACACACATCAAGTAAAGGAAATATCTTAGAATAAAATATTCTGCTCCAGAACATAACTTCAGAAAATTTATTAAAGCTCAAACAAGTCAATTCAGCAGAATTGATTGTAGCTGTCAATCCAGAATATAATCTAGACAAAGTGCTTCTTACGTTGAGTAATTCCTCATACTCAGTTTCTGAACCATACTTCATGGCAACTGAATACACCTAAAATAATAAAACAAATAATTAAATAAAACATAATGCACAAAATCACGCACATAGAAATAAAACGCTAAAATGTAGTTAAAATAAGAATACAATTAAAACTGCATTTAAGTTACTTCAAAATCAAATCCGACAAATGTCACACTGAACACCACATTATTTTTAGCAGCAAAAAGAGAACAGAAACACAGTACTAAGCCCTAAAAAGCATAAAACAACACAAAGTCATAATGAAACTCACTGCATTCCTGAGATCAGCTGGCAAAAGTTCTGAACCTTCGCAGTGTTTGGCAAATCTTGCTTTAGCTTCAGCTATGACCTCTTTATCTCCCGCCTTTCCAAGGCGACCAATGATCACACTTCTTAACATAGCATTTAGATGACCTCAAACAAGAACAAATTCACATCATAGAGAACTACCAATTGTCATATTATTATTATTATTATTATAAACGACAATTTATATAGCGCTATCTGTGTGGCGAAGGCCATAGTCAAGAGCACTTTACAATAGTCTTTAGTAGGAAATGTTGAAAAGATGCATCTTAAGTTTCTATAAGAATCGGTCAGGGGTGGTCTCCCTCCGTATGTCCTCCAGGAAGGAGTTCCACAATATTGGGTTCCCCCTCAAAACGGATCGGCCCCCAAATTTAGAAGTCTTAGATGGGTGGTCATAATATTTACCGGTAAATGCACAGCAGACTTCAAATCTCAATTCAATTTCAACATTGATGTACCTATTATAGCCAATCCTGATAGCACGATAATATATTAGTATTTGGATATGAAACAGATCAGACAACAGATCAGCCTTCAGAAAGTTAACAATAAGACAGTCCATAGCACCACCTACCAAGTGAAAAACATAAGAGGGTATTGTCAGGGCTGCTGAGAAAGGAGGCAGGATGGGGGGCAGTTGCACAGGGGCCCGTGGCCTGCAGGGGGCCCCAACGATGCTGATTTATTAACAATAGCCTGAACCCTGGAAAAACTGACAAGGAAAAAAGGTATTCTTCTCGTCACAAGCATAGGGGCCCGGGGAATGTCACGGGGCCCGGGCCGATCATGTTAAGTAATCAAGTCAAAAGGATAAAAGGTAAAAAGTCACCAACACTTTTCCTTTTAAAACGGGATAAAATTCTGGTTTGAAAGTGAGAAGCAAAAAGGTCATCAACACTTTTCACACTTGTCTTGTCAGGGGCCCATGACTAACGGGCGTGGATCCGGAAAATTCTGGTTTGAAAATCAAAGACCCCAAACAGTTCAAAAAATTAATTCATCAACAATTTTATCAGACTTGTCAAAGTCAGGAGCCCATGACTTATTTGCATAAATATGTTTTAAGGTTCCTGTGAAATGTCACCTAGTCACGTCCCGGTATTCTTGCTGGACCGATCCCCATTTTGTGTCGTAGACGGGGTGGAACAACCAATAATTAATCAAAGGATGCCCTTGGGCAAACAGTTCCACAAAAGGGTCATTTAACGTCTAAATGTAAACCAGAAAGTCTGTCCGAATGGTGTTCTTCACGATTCACATGTTCATTCCACCTAGCTCCGAGATCAGACGTTTGACATTTTTCAAATCTAAGACGGTTTAGGGTTACTCACCAACAGCCAAAGTCCATATTCTCCCAGGACAAAGTCTGAGATCATTTTTCAAACTTACTCAAACAGCCAAAGTCCATATTCTCCCAGGACAAAGTCTGAGATCTTACAAAATTCTGCAAGGCATTATGAGGTCAAGTGATCGAGTGTGAGCAGGAAAATTCCATAGAGCACTAATTAAGAATTTTAAGTAAGTGAAGATTATTACACAGGGGAGGTGTCACGTGATCAAGACACTGGCTTTAACAGCAATTGTATTGTGAAAATAGCATTTATAAACAGTTTCTGTCACACTAGTAATCAATAACTATCTCTAATTATACCAATAACTACCTAGTTGTGTTCATTGTCTTCATTTATTGTTGTCTATTGACAATAAAATATCACTTTGAACTAAATAGCTATAACAGCTTGCCAAGTACAATATAGGCTAAAACAGCATTTCAATTGAAAGTCAATGCATAAACAAGAAAACCTTAGAATACCAGGGAATGGAGAAGAACCTTCGTTACCTTCTTTGCTCACGGGATCCCATCCTAAACGCTTCATGGGTGGCCTGAAAAGCTTTTGAATAAAGGCATCGAAATTGTCATGAAAATCCGTGTACTGAAGAATCACGGAGATAATAGAGAGGTTTGTGCTGAGGTCAGTCCAGACGGTGTAGTTGGTCTCATTTTCAAAAGCTCCCGCCACATTCAGAACATCGGCACAAGAGGTGAATCCGGCACGAGCCTAAAGCACAAAGATGCAAGCATCAGCTCATTTTGCCCCTGGGGGGGGGGGAACCCACTGGCATTTGTCTCTCACTTCATTGGTTAGATCTTCCGATCCACCAAGTACTTTCAAATGCTGACAAAAATTGTATCTTTTTCAGTTGGCTTTTCCCTCATCCTAGACTGTCACTGCTTTTCTCTTTCTACTTGTTTTCTTGAGCATCGATGCAGGTCCTTTGTGGCTGAATTAAGAGTATCATCGATTGATATCTCTGTGAAATAGAGCCAATGCTGTATATATGCATTATCATCATTGTTATGATTATGAAAAATCTCACGTTAATAAATACTGAGCCTCAAATGTTATCAATATAGTATAACCGAAACAACTGGGGCTTAATTCTAAGAAATTTCCAGAAATAATAATAATGATATGGAGCTTGATATATCCCACTAAAACAACAAGGGAGACAGCCAGAAGGCCACATCATCATGAGGTTCTAAAGACCAACTCAGTAATTCACAAACTAAAGACCTAAACAAGCAACTACTGTACATCACCAAGCCATGTACATATCCATCAGTGTGTAATACACAGGATGGAAGGTGGCAGATCAACAACACACTTGAGCAGCATGCTGATGGAAAAAGATTGGCTCTTGCAAGAACCCTAAGGTTGACTCAGCCTTCACTCACTAGAGGGCAGTGGTAAATGAGAAGCAGCAGAACCTGAAAAAGTAAAACGTGGGTATATGGAATGCAATTGCAAACTACTCCAGATTAATGGCACAAGTCACCTATGTCACTGTTTACCTGGTTAAGTACACGGATATCATAGATGGACCCTATGCTCGTTGAGTACAGGTGAACCTTTATTTACCTTTATCTAACACAAATTCATACCAAACGCTTGAAATTCTCACAGACTTACCAAGGCAAACAGATCATTCTGAAGTCCCAGGCGATCACGAGGTGGCAGGGTCTGGTTACTTATCCCACTCAGCAACTTATCCAACATGTCAGTGGGGTAGAGAGTTCGATAAAAGCCAACAGCACCAACATTCAACTACAATTTTAATTGAATAGATGTACACTGAATGTAACTAAAATTCCGCTGCATCTCAGTCTTTATATACACACATCTAATGCAGGTTCTTCCAGTGCAAACTCTTCCATATATATATATAACACCCTATATATTTATATATATAGACTTAGGAACAGTGAAAGACAATATTTAATTTCTGGTAACAAAATGGTTAAAACAGGTTAAACTTGGTAAGGTCTGTACAAAGATGATTAACTAGTCATCATAAATCATTTGTAGGTTTCACAGATGGCCATGAGAAATGTCATTTCATTCAGTTACATCCAGAAACAAAGATGGATTCATAAACATACACAATTATTGAGTCAAAGCTCAAATAGAAAACTGAGTTTAGACTTATAAACAGAATGAAATGCAAGATTAATTAGCCAAATATGAAAAAGCACCATTAAAAATAATCCAGCCGATGATTAAAAGATCACAAGATCAGGCAGAAACGAGTAAAAATTTAGACACACTATCATATAGATCAGGGGTCTCAAACATGCGGTCCGCGAGGACATTTTATGCGGCCCGCGATGCATTTTGGGATTTAAAAAAAATTGCCATCTGTAATTTTTTATATCCAGAAATAAAGATGGATCTTATAATAAATTCTTAGGAGTAATTATTGAGTCTTTCAAAGTGATTATAGAGCAACTTCAGTTCTCTGTGGAGTTTAATGTAGAGTAAAAAGTTGATTTAGTGAAATTTTTGTAATAAAGTAAAAATCCGCATAAATGTCTGAAATATATAAAAGCACCAAAACACTAAAACTAATTCTTATTTCCGATGGTTTTTATACACTTTAAATTTGATCAAAATTCGGGCAGAAACCAGTAAAAATTTAGACACACTATCATATAGATGGTCCACAATGCAATAATCATAATAAATAACCAGCACAAATGTTGACAAGTATGGAAAGCATTGTCAACATTCGTGCAGACGATGAATCGGTGTTAACCTTGAGCCAGTCTTTTTCATTCACTCCAGTAACCTCAACTGTTTCCTCTCTCTTGTTCAAAACAATCTGATGAATGGTTTTGTCCGGTGACGAGGCAGTCGCAATTGTCACAGGAACCATCCATTGATAATTCTTCTCTATTTTGATGACAAAGAAGAAATGCTAAATTCAACACTAAAGCCTTTCAAACCACTACAGACGAATCTTATGCAATTTCAACAATGCTACATCATAGATGTGTGGCAAGTGGCATTCACCCACAGGTCTGCATGAAACGTCAAGTGCCTCATCTGGGCACAAGACCATCAGCTAACCTCGTAGAAGGCAAAAACAGGGGCAGACTGTGTAAGCCCTCTGTGCCAGTACATAGCCAAGACAAAACCCCTGCAGTACCTTTACATAGGTGCCACACTGAAACTGGACACCCTGCACATCCCAGGTCGAACTGCAGGGGATCGAGGAGAAGGTGTGCCCTGATTTCAAACTGAGGTATATGGAACTCACTCAGTCTTGGCAGGCAATCCATCTAGGAGAAGGAAAACTCCTAATCAAACCAGACACACGGCAGCAGCTGTGTCTTGGAGACTTTGGTGGACATGACTACACGCAGTCCTAATGGCAAAGCCACAACCTAGCACAGGGCATTCCCTCATAAACTAATGGGTTAGGCCTGTGATGTTCATTTCCCATTCTTCCCAACTCATGGGGATGAAGTATAAAAGTTTCAGTGACGCTCCGGCCCTCGCTGGCTACACACAAAACTCTTATAAACTGAAAAGAACTAATGCCTAAGAACATAAAACCTTGCTTAAAATATCAACAGGTAGAGGTCAATAGATTTCAAAAGATTAACAATACATGATTAACTATATTATAAATAAAACTTCAACTCTCACCATCACTAGATGCATTTAAGAAGCGCTTAAAGACCTGGCTATTTCGAACTAGTTATGACTCTGTTTTGACATTGTAATGTGTTCACGAAGTCTTTATGGATTAGTTACCACAGTAATCTTAACTTTAATAATAATAATAATAATAATAATAAATATAGGTCTACCATCTTTACTGCCATCAGCCAGGAACCTTTCCTGCTTCAACTTAAGCTTTCGTTTGTCACCATGCACACTCTGCTCCACCTTCAACAGAAACAGTGCCACAGCACTTTAGCATGCACCAGATGTGTTCTCCTCAGTATTGTTCTAAATGTCTAAACAGTTCTCATATATTGTCATAGTGATATAGTGACACCATCATAGTGGAAACAATTTTAAGCAGCCTCAAGAATAATATTTAACTAGTCCCTTCAATTGTCAATTCTTCTCATATGATCTAAACCTAGTTGGAGCAAACAATGAGATAATATAAAATAACAAATTAGAAAACATTGGCTTATAAAAAAATACAGATGCTATTCATCACAAAAGATAGAGCTATGTAACTTCTTACCAGATCTAACATTAAGTTGCATACTGTGAACTGCTCAGAAAATTCAGAAGCTGATGGCAATTTATAATTCTATAATTGCACACTAAAACCCAAGAAATTCTTTGCTCCAAAAGAACAAGTAAAAACGGTGACCTTTATGACAGGAAAGCCCATCTGTTGAGTCCAAGAGCTCATTATGGCCTGGATGGGTTTTCCGCTGGCTTCACCAAGCGCAGCCCAAAGATCTTCTGTGAAAGTATTCTTGTACTTGTGGCGTGACAAGTAGAGGTGCATTCCATTCCGGAAATCCTAAATGCATGCATAAGGAAACAGGTCAAAAGTTCAGCCTCATTGCAGAATAAACCAGCATCTTACAAGAAACTGCACTGTAACTAACTTACTCATTGGATTTTCAATGTAATGACTAATATAACTAATCTGGATATCATCATAACTTAAGCTACAAATCATACAAGAGAAGTGGGAATGGAATACTTAATCCATTTGCAGTACAACCCTTGGGCTAAAGAGCTTTCTGAGCGCACTTATCTATGTAATCCTTCAAGCAGAAAGATTAACTAAATAGGCAGTACATGGCAATCAATAATGCCAGGAGAAGATAATCATACAGCTTCATGGCCTGAAGAGCATAAAAGATTTAGTGACACCTTGATAGTGTCCTTGATACAAACAATGGAAAACATTAAAAGATCAATGAATACAGTATAAATAAACACCTAAATCTGAATGGAAGGAATCAACATTTCGATTGCAGTGTCCATTATAACTAATATTATCAGGTGAGAATATGCATACAAAAAAACAATGGAGCATAACAATAAATGTAAACAAAAAAACATCGAAGTCAATGAATAGATCTGGAAAATGTACCGGTAAATAAATCTGAATGGAAGGAATCAAATCATTTTGCTTGTGAAAGCCAGCCATCATTCTTATAATGGGCATGTATATTCGAATCCATTGCTTCTCAGAGCTATTTAAGAGTATAATAGCTTGGTCAGAACAGACTGCAAGTTTTTACATAGATATGATTATCAGGTGACACCGGGCATTGTATCTTAATGGCTTAGGCGGAGTGAGTCTTATATGCCAGCATCGTCTCATATAATGGTGCTGAACAAAAATCAAGACATTAATACTGCCCATGGTGACGCGGCTATGTGTAAATGACAGAAAGAACAGAAACAATGACATTTTTAATTTAATAAAATTTCCAACAAATCCCAGAACCTGGCCTCTCCTTAGAAATTTCCTCTCCGTTTCTCTGTCTTCCTCTCCCTCATTAAAGCTACCCACTTTGCTGTTCAAATGATATTCTGTATGTTATGGAAAGTGCCAGGAAAATCAAGCCTTTGGAGAAAATGAGGAAAACTGTATGCATCACTCATCGTCATGTTCTCTGTCCTGGGACAGGTTCAGGGCTCCATTGTTTCCATTCCTCTCTGCATCTTGCTTCTTCTTTGATTTCTGGCACAGGTCTTGTGACACTGTATCTGTTTTCATCATCCATTCCAATAGCATCCTCCTTGGTCTTCCTTCCTGATATTCTTCCCTCAATTACTGTTCTGAGTAACTTTATGGAAAATTATAAGTTAAAAAAGTGCACATAAAGTTAGGAATCCATACATAATGTTGCCAGCGCCTTACAGTTACCACAAAATCTCTAGAAATTTTACAGTACAGTAAGGACTGTAAGGCGCTGGCAACATTAATGCTAATATCAGCTAGGCTGTCATTACAACAAATACCTTAGTAAATTTTCGGTTACATAACGCTTTGACAATAATGAACAGGGCATTAACCTAAAGCATTAAACAGACCATGTGCAGTCTAAATCGGTGCTGTACAATTTCCAACTTGAATCTGGATATATGGAGACTGCTCTGCACCTCTGAGCCAATGAAGCTTATAACATGACACAAAATATTCAAACATTTTTACCTGATCACCAATGAAGTCATGCAACATACGAATGACAGACGCTCCTTTGCTGTATGAAATGACGTCAAATATCTCATCAACCTCAGATGGATGACCAACAGGCACCTTAAAATATTGCATAAAGATAGTTACACCTTCAAGTATCAATGAACCTCAACTTAAAGGGGATTAAATACTACATTACATTATTGCTTCTGAGTAGAAATATAAGAGGTGCTATACAAATGCTAAAAGCCAATTCCCTATGACCAATTAAATTGAATAATAACACATTTCAGTGCTTAACCCTTTGAACCCGTGATACCGCTATAGCAGGATGACCGTATAATCGTAATCCCCCAATTCTCGCAATAGTGGGATGAGTCTATATTAGATCCCAGGGATCCAGGGTTTTTACATACAGGCTGACAGGTTTCAAATGGTTAAAAACAAAGTTTTTAACAAAGCTCCTAATCTTCTCCTTCAGGTGCTCTTCACAAAGACAGGTTCCCTACTCCAGAATCGCCACTCCTCTCTATCTTGAGCTTTTAAAAGCTCTTAATATGACACAAAAATATTAAAATATTTAAGATAGGAGAAAAACATATTTTAATGCTGAAAAGCACTGCTGAAAATGTTAAAACCTCCCATAATAAAAATATTTCAACTTGGAAGGCTGAAAACCAAATATTAGTTTAGATTTGAAAACACTATCTGTAACAAAGTGACCTTAAGTTGGTTTCACACACACACACACACACACACACAGTAAAATTTTGTTTTAATGACAGTTCAGAAACCAAATATTATACTAATGTTGCCATAAGCACGTGGTCTGTGCAACACAGATCATCATAAATTCATAATAAAGTCCTACCATGAAAGTAAATAATTTAATTAATGATTACGCATAATATTAAAAAATTATGAAAATATTCTGCAAAGAAAAGGAACAGTTCAAAATGATTGGCATCTATACCATGTGTCTTAGAAACGGTAAAATGTTTTTACTTCAATGGGATGACTGTTCCGAAGAGCATCCAACTCCAGGGCTTTGGTGAAATCGTAAGATGCAAACTGCGTCCAGATGTCATAATCTTTAAAGCAGTGATCCACGCAAAGATATTCGATCCATGATGCAAATCCCTCGTTCAGCCACAAGTGAGTCCACCATTCCTACAACAGTCACACACGAAATCATTCATCTAAACAATAGCAGATGCCACACAAATCAAGTCTGCTTTAACAGAATTTTTAAGACGTCATTAAAATACAATTCAGCTCTGTCATCGACTTTTAACATTTAAAGACATTAAAAAAATTCTGGCAATGATCTAATTGGTTTGACAATATTAAAATTTGTTGCTTTCAGCAAAACTTTAAATCCATTAGCAATCACTCGGATAATCAGGCCTTCTAGACCTTGAATTAATAAATAAATACTGTGAGATTTTCAGGATACATATCTTTAAAACAATGTTTACAAAATTTGTCAGAAATATGCACAAGATCAATAAAACAAACAGCTGTTAAACACAACAGCTCTTAGCCGTTTCTGCTCTCAAACCAACAAGGTTGCATAATTAGACAAAGGCAATATAACCATCACAACAATTGTTAAATGAGATTTTTTTAAAACACTATTTTCAACCATTTTGGACTTGACTTTAACTGGGAATTCAGATTTCTCAGAACTTTATTAGTCCTAGTTTATATGATATCAGTTTTGGGGTACACCGACAAAATAGCGCTGACAAAATAGCGCTGACAAAATCACAATGACAAATTAGGAAATAGCGGCATCCAAGTAAGAAGAGAACTCAACTTCACAGCTGTAACTTTAAAAGGTTTTTTCAAGTAATATTACACCAAAGCTAATATAACTGTGAAAAATGTCCTTTTATAATATTTAATAACGTAGAAGAAAATACTAAAGTCTCCTATAGTCTCCCCTGTGTGAAATATTTATTCATTTGATGTCTGCGTATTTAATTCCGTTTTGAGTAGCGCCTGCTTATACCTTCGACATGCCACCCAGTATCATTGAAATACAATACTGAATATCTTTGACATCTCATAGCCGAGTATTTAGTGGATTTTAAAGACGGTATTGAAGATCTTTTACATCTCATAGCCGAGTATTATCTTTACTGTATTTATTACTGTTGATTTGCTCATATCGCGCGATTACGTCGGCACTATTTTGTCAAGGTTTTTGGAGCTATTTTGTCAACAACACCTTTGCCTCTGGTCTTTTCTATGTGTAAACTGCCATAAATAACTAAGTCAACAAATTCTTTCTCGTTAATCCATAATCAGAAATTCAAATATCTTAAAGTCTAAAGCACTAACCATAGTCACAAGATTCCCAAACCACTGATGAGCAATCTCATGACCAACCACAAGAGCAACGTCCTGCTTGGAACTGGCGGAAGAGTTGGCTTCGTCCACCAGAAGTCGAGCTTCCCGGTAAGTCACCAGGCCCCAATTCTCCATGGCACCTGAAAATTTTAGACATCCAAATGTAGCAACGTTCTCATGAATCCTGCTGCTAATCAAGCTTTCAGAAATGCCAACTCTGCTTTAAATGCAATGAGACTTCAACCTAGCTTTAAAAATTCATTAACTTCAAAGTTCATATCTTAGACCTATATTTGACAACATAAATATTGCAAAGTATACAATAATCAGCAGTATTATAAGAACTGTAGCAACATTTAACAATTAAAACAACACATCTGCAATTATAATGAACTTCACAGGCAGAGCAATCAATACCTACTACAATGCAAAGCAAAATCAAATTCATTTTGACAAAGAACAAGCCAAAACTTCCAAATCAAAGGAATAACATAGTGACTTCTGGAAATCTCAACCATATTTATCGTCATGTCGTTACGCAAATAGCATTCATGTATACCTGCAGCAAAGTCAGAAATTGCCACCAGATCCATTTTTGGCAAAGGATAAGCTATTCTAAAGTACTCCTTGTAGAAGGGCAAAGTTTTCACAGCAACCTAAAACAGAAACAAGATCACAGCTATTTGGTATTCCATATGATATGACACACCATTTCCCATGAACTGATTGAAATCCTTGTAATCTCAACACTTGATTACAGACATGTCATATTAAGTTGGTCAATGCAGTAACACAAGTAACTTCAATCAACTTATATACAGCCCTCTCATTAGCCCAGTCTGATATTTTGTGCTAAAAGGGCAAAAACCTTCTGAATGGTCAAAATGTAAGTCTGCTTAGATGCTTCACTATAGTGCAGTGATATTTTAGTCTTGCAAATAATTTAGTTTTATCTAGTTTTAGACCTGCAATTTTAGTTTTTTAATTTTCAATTTGTAAATAATTTTAGTTTTAGTTTTGTGAATAATTTTAGGTTTTATTTTGGCTTCGTTTTGCAAATAATTTTAGTTTTAACCTTGCAAGCGTCACTTAATATTCATATTCTTTCCACAACTTATTTTAGGAAATATTTGCAATCAAATGGTTGCTATAATCAGTTATTCAAATAGAGTAATACACCATGATGTTCAAGGTTCCAGTCAGACCTGAAATGTCAATTTTCATCAAATACCAAATAAGAAAACATTAACATCACTGTTGACCAAAGGTGTTGTATACGTGTACTGAGGCCAAAATGTTCGCAATTCAGTCTCACACAGCTTTTCAGTTCAGCTGTGCATTAGTCTGACTCTATGTTGAATCAAATGTAGGCCTACAGTTGATTTTAAGACTCATTTCTGAATTCTCACTTAAGACGATTTCTATGGCCAGCCGCTAATCACCCACAAAGAGAGAAGATTCGCACAACTTAAGCTTGTGAGGCAGGCCCGGTCTTCAGCCAGTATTGCAAGTATGATGCATGATGCTGTCTCTAAAAATTCAGCGCCTCTTCATCTCCAGAGTACTGCCAAAGTTCAGATAAATAGATGTCCAGCTGGCCTTGAATAGACGATACTGTAGGACGTGAGGACAGTGGCGGCTCCAGGATTTGGAAAGTGGGGGGCCGTTGGGGTGGCAACTTCTAATCCTGGAGGGGCCAACCATTTGTTGTTATGTAAGCAGTATTAAGTATAGGATCCCAACAGGGGGGCCAGGCACTCAATAGGGGGGCACAGGCCCCCCTGTGGAGCCACCACTGTGTGAGGATGCGCTCAGATGCTGTCAACTGGTTGGCAAGAAACCTTGAAGTGCTTCAGTGCAGGAGGCAATGAGGCAACATCACTGGCAGTGAGTCCAGAGTCCACAATAGAGTTTGCCTGTAATGCAGTGCTGTTATGTGATACTAAATGGGTAAGAACTTTAAAATATTTTAAGCATCTGCATTGCAGTAGTTGTCAGATGACAGAAACATGAAAATAGTCAGACCACCGTTGTCCAATGGTTAGATAATAATTATAATATGTTTGGCAATGAAGGCTGTCCTAACTGCAGACACATTTTTTAAAAATTTTTGGGAATACTTTAGCAATTTAAGTTTTCAAATAATTTTAGTTTTTATTTCTATTTCATTTTACAGCCATTATTTTAGTTTCTATTTAGTTTTCATTTTGGAAATAATTTTAGTTTTAGTTAACAAAATCAAAATAATTTTAGTTTTTATTTATATTTTGTTAACTAATATATCACTGCTATAGTGGCTTAGAAAAACGATCACCTGGTATCAGCAGGTAGCCATGATCAAATTAAGACAGAGCAACTTTTCAAGGTATATACACTATACAATGACTGGTGCCAGATTTGAACTCATGATCACATGGTCATATGGCATGTGCCATTGAACATGCACCAATGCATCTCCCTACAGCTCCTGTGGTAATCCTGCAATGTAATGGAAATTTTGTTTTATTCTTGCCAGGACTCTACGTTGCTGCTCTGTTATTTGCTGTGTACTGCATCTCAAAACACATACGAATATATCCAGGTTCACAAATGCACATTTGATGCAGCTAAAATTCTAACAAGCTAGAGGTCCTTCATAAAGCCAAGGTTTTGTGATGAACATTTTTTGGTAGGAAGCAAGACTCCAAAGAACTGATCATTTTCACTGAGCCAAACAAATACAATAGTTGGTATTAAAGTAACTGATGAAGAAGATAAAGACCTCGAGTGCAAATCGACCCTGTTCTTTCTTGCCAACCGGCGTGTAAACGCACACGTGGACACCATCGGAATCTTTACCAGATACACAATCATACTCGCCAACAACAAACGCCACAAGGTAAGTTGACATGAGTGGACTGCGTCCGAATTTCATCACTTTCCAAGACGGATCTTCCTTCAAGTCACTTTCATCAATGCAAGGCTGAAAGAAGAATGAAGATATTATAAATATGAAGCACTTTCATTTCATTCTAAAATAAATAATTTTTAAAAATCCAACACAACAGCAGGTACAGTATTGGTGCAATCGACTTCACACCTTCACTGCATTAATGTACATGCATTCTAAGTAGAGATGCACCAATAGTGCTTCCGATCGATTACCGACCAGCAGATTATCAGCCTCGAACAATTAGCTGATCATAGGCCAATTATATATACCAATTATTGTTTTGCTGAAGTTTCTTTGTTCACTATTGAGCATAACATATTGCCAGTTTAACACATTGTCAAAAGTCAATCAGATAAATGCTAGCACATCATTCCATCCACAGATTGCACTTGCCGGGCAACAATACGAGAACTGAAGAAAGGCTAAATGGTGGTCAACAAACTATATAAAAATGTAACCAAAAACATAGCTACAAAAATGCCCATTTAAGGGGAAACCAAAGATGGAGGGTTTATCTGTGCTTCTGAGGCCGCATAAAATTCGCCAGCGGGGCACAGGTTGCCCTTCATTATGGCAACACATTGAAATCCTCTCTTTTTCATATCACGAATGTTGGCAACTAGGCATTTAAGCCAAAATCCTGTTAAACAGAAATTTAGTATCAGAATCTCTAAGTCACCATTCACTTTTGTCACAACTACTGCTGCTGCAAACTACTATAACTAAGAATAATGATGATGATAATTTCTGCTATCCTGTCTTTTTAAACATATCTATTTTATACTATAATTAACAATTCCATCACAAATAGTTGTGTGTTAGTCTGTTGATAATCAGCCAACGCCAATTATTAAACGACTGATATCAATTATCAGCTGATAATTGGCGCACCTCTAAATCATAGTTCTGCACGTAGTCTATAATAGTTATCAGTCTGTGCTACACTGCATTAACAACAGTATCATTGCATGCTGCACATATGACATAATTCTAAATTCAATTACTACAATCCAGAATAGATCCTTGGTTCTCTCGCATCACACAGACCGTTGAGAAAAATGTGGCATTACCTCAACTAAGTCTAATATATCATTCGATAATATTATTTATTTTTGAACGCACCAAATGAAATAGAGAACTTTAATAAATCTTCTAAGAAAAACATCTGCATAAAATATCCAAAGAAGACTTTTAAAAATATTCTTAAATAAAATAAGAGGTGACCAAGAAGAAGCTGGATGGATGACATCTTTGACTGGACAGGCACAAAGAACTATGAAGCCCTAGAAAGAGCAGCAGAAGATAGAGAGAAATGGAGGAAAATTACTGTCAATCCTCTGATAGAGGACAACACATAAAGAAAGAAGAAATAAAATAAAACTATATCAAACCATGTTGGATAAGGCCAGACGATCCTTTGGAACAACTAGTACGATGTCAAAAGTAGCTTTAATGGCAGGCTCATCCCAACAAGGAAATGCAAGACGGGCATCTGTCGGCTGAAAATACAAACAAAAGATAACTGGAATTCATTTAAATATTGAACTAATCATTCTCTTTGCTTGGAACAACAGTTACAATAACATAAGAGTTCAATGGTGCAGTCTTTTACTAGCAAACAAAATTCCATAATTCAACACTTAACCCTTAAACCGCCGAATATTTTGTAACTATATGCAATCTGACCAACTATACTCGGTTCAGGTGGCTTAAGGGTATTTTTAAAAATCAAAGCAAAATGCATATTACTATCCTTCTAACATTTAACAGCTATTTTATCATTGTTTTTCCATCTGTGTACAATCAGTATTCAAATTAATCAACTACTGAAAAAATTCAGCTGGTCGCTCAACTAAGTAGTGACGACACATGGCACTGCATAATTTTACTGAAAAAGCCATGTTGCTCTTTAAGGCACTAAATCAGCATTTCATTCATGTAGATATGCCATTATGGTTCTCAAAAGTACTCCAGTCGAAGATAGTCTTGCCGCATTTCTCTGTACCCCTATTACCATTACCTGCATTATAATTCAAGAACCAGATTTTCAATCATACAAAGTACACCAGTCAATACCATTTCATAATTAACCAACATATGCATCTAACATACTAAATAGTAGTCCACATGCATTGTAAAAAACTAGATATATATGCTTTGGTATAAAATAAGAAAAACAGGAGTCTACATTTCAGTGTCATTTAACACTTACTGTGATGCTCATTTCAGCCATGCATGGCATCACTGTACTTCACAGCGTAATGTAAAGAAATGACTGACATGCATGCATGTCCTCTGTGCCTCAGTAATACACAGACTAAAGCAAATATAAACATTGCCCTGTACCTGGGCACGGATTAGATTCTTGAAAACAGTTCTTAAACTATTAAGGAATGTAAAGATAGAAACTTTACGATGTCAGTTAATAGTTTTGCATAATATTATAATTTTAATAAATTATTCAAAGCAATAAACATGCTACAAAAATAATTTTGTGACAGTCTGAAGAATTACAAGACTACATAAAAATGAAAAACAACAAAATACCTCAAACTGTGTTACAGCCCCATATCTCTCCTCTCCTTCAGGCGACAGATATTTGCTGCGGTAAAATCCTTTCATTTTATTATTCAATTCACCAGTAAATGACAGCACCAGTCTGCCAGAACCAACCTAAAACATTATTATTAAATTATGCATACAGCACACAAATCAGCATATAGCTATCATGACAGTCATATATAAACCTGACTTATAAGCATAGATTCAGTATAAATAATAAGCCATGACTAACTCCAATTCCTTACAAGAGAATGCTCTAAACATAATTTAAATAAATCAATAGAAATTAATCCAGATATGAATAAATTCGTTGATTAAAATTATTAACCCTTTTCCCATTTGCTCCGAGAATGCTCATCCATTTTACACTATGTTAGAAATAAATGAACGGTAAAAGAGTTAATCCAAATATGAATAAATTTGTTGATTAAAATTATTAACCCTTTTCCCATTTGCTCCGAGAATGCTCGTCCATTTTACACTATGTTACAAATAAATGAACGGTAAAAGGGTTAACTTTGTAAAAGATTAAGTAGCTTAATGTGGAAGACAAATTTCCACTTCCATCTTTCTCTCTATGTAATCACTCTTTCAACAAATTGCAGCTATAAAGTCACTTGTCATGCAGTCTTTCCAGTA
This sequence comes from Metaphire vulgaris, assembly GCA_018105865.1. Taxonomy (NCBI): domain Eukaryota; kingdom Metazoa; phylum Annelida; class Clitellata; order Crassiclitellata; family Megascolecidae; genus Metaphire; species Metaphire vulgaris. The sequence goes on along the minus strand of CM030860.1, from coordinate 5,545,061 downwards.
GTAAATACAGTAAACAGCAACAAAGACATGTTAGCACAGTGTCTAATGGCAACCTTAAGCTCCTCAGGAAAAGCAAATGTAACTGTTTCTTCTTCATTTGAGTAAGTAATCTGGATTCCGCTTTCAAAATCTGACAAGAGAAGCAAAACAAACCTATTGTCATAAAGGACATCAGTTCTAAAGCCTTCAACTGAAATTCAATAGGCATTGACAAGGCAATTGAAAATAGGAAAGCCAGTTAAAAAGGAAATATTGCAGAAATCCAGGATCTAACATCTTGCAATTATAATTTTCACTCATAGTAGTCATCATTTATCTCTTTCTGTTGTTAGTCTCTCTCCAAGATATCAGATATCAGTAATCGATGGAAAGAGACTAACAAAGGAAAAAGATAAATGGAGAAACAATAATAATAATAATAAATAATAATTATGCACTTCTATAGCACCAGTTCTAATACCCAAGGTATCAATCGATGGTACTTCAAAATCAATCCGCAAAAGATCCAGGTCATTCCAGAGATCAGTCAGAGGGAGAGAGGGAGACGGACTATGGAGGAAACGCCAATTGAAAGATATGTGTCTTAAGTCTGGATTGGAAGATGCTCAATGAATTGGAAGATCTGACAGCCGGAGGGAGAGAGTTCCAGATTTTAGAGAGGAAGTTTCATGTCTGGCTATTGCCGCGGTTATGAGATGCTCTCTTGGAACTGTTTGGTTGTATCTTACTTATTAATATTTGGTTGAATCGCCAGGTGGCAGTTGTAGCAAGGGGCATTGGCCTCTTCTGGTCAGAATGAGCTTGAAGATGAATGTTTAGAATTTGTGTTTCATAATAAAATCTTCAATTAATCTTATCTTTCTCGCAACACCGCTTCATGACCCTCAACATGTTAATAACGTGGCAGAAAGCAACTATGATGATGATGAGTGGTCATCAAAAATTATGCCCATTTTTAGTAGCCCACTGGGGTGATCCAGTATTGAAAAAATCATGGACAATTAATTAATTATCAACAGGGATTGGTAATTGAGCATGCTTTAATAACTTCTAATCAGAAAATTACATAAATAATTACTTCATACATTTTGCCATTGTACCTGTATCCAATTTACTATTTAGCTGAGCTTCAAGATATTCTCTTTAAGAGTAAAATATATATTAAGTTTACAGATTCTATATACCACAGAGTTATTCTCATTAATGAATACCATATAGTTTATTAGTTTATTATTAGTTTATTATTAGTTTGATTTTATTTGGTTTTTTGTTCAGTTGAATTGTGCTTTTCCTTGTTTGTGTACTATTCTTTTTGATGCTGTGCTTGTCACGAATAAAGATTATTATTATATATCAGTAATACTAACCTTCACCAGATGCTACTAACATCAAATTTCATATGCAAATAGATGTAAAACAATTTTCTTTCCATTGCTTATGGCTAAATTATATTATGCAATTTTTTAATTTTACCAAAAATTTTATTTTAAAAATTACACTGGTTAACCCTTCTACTGTGCACAACAAACGCAGTTCATCAACCGCCGTCTTTACTAATTCGTGCGCGACGAACGCAATTCGTCATGTCAGTTTCGTAGCCGTTCCTGTATTGTGCGCAACATTCCTGTATTGTGCGCAACGAGAGAGACTCGTCTTATGCTATAAATCACTTTAGTATCTATCTATTCGCTAGATGACACCTGTTTATAGGTAATTCAGCTCTATTGTGCTAGGAAATGTGTATATATATATATATATATATATATATATATATATATATATATATATATATATATATATATATATATATATATATATATATATATAGACATAGATATATCTTTTGGACCAAAATGTCAAACCTTGGAAATCACTTGAATAAAAGGACTTGCTGGGTTAGACTTGATGTATCTCCACCAAATGTGGACTGATTTTTAAACTTATTGGTTTATTTTGTTCCACTGACATCCCCTAAAACTTTGCCGCTCACCCACTGAAAAATTTTTTACTCACGGAGCTTTGAAAAATTTTTTGGGGAAGGGGTGCTATTTTAGCCTGTAAAGTGGACCATACCCCCAATTCTTTTGTTTGGCACGGATGGTTAGAAAGAGGAGTAAAAAGGCTAAACAATGGCATATACCTCATCTTCTTAGCTCTTATATAGCCTGAGATATCGCAAATTCAACAAAATTACAGTTTTCGTCTTTGAAGAACGTTTCTCCAAAAAATAATTCTCCAGTACGGTGATGGCTTCTAAAAATTTAATCCCCGGTAAAAAGGTTAATATTAACTATACCCAAACACCTTTATGAAATGCTCACACAGGAATTTCAACATTCATCAGCAGCTGGAATGTCATTATTAATGGTCTGCATTCTTTTATTTGATGGCTGCACTTCGAATTTTTCACAAATTTACATTTTAAACATTTTTTATTCACATCAGTGATGAGCAATTACAAAATTTATTCTAAAAAATTAGAATTAGAAAAATTCAGAGTGCTAATTAATTAGAATTAATATTAGTCACAAGATGTGCAATGGATTATGAAGTTTCACGAAACTACAATATTTTCTATTTAGAATGATTGCAATGGCTTCTAGGTTCTAAACCAAAGGTTTTCAAGCTTTTTTATTCCAGGGACCTGGGGCAATTTCGTAAGGTTTAATATTTACCCCAGTTAAGGTCTTTACGCATGCATACCTTGCATGATCAGCAGATTAGAAAAAGTAAGGGAAGGAGAGTCAGCCCACTCACTTCGTTCAGGTGACTGTAAACCCAGAAATAATGAGAACATAAGAACCCCAACACACTATGAAAGTCAATCAGAATATGCTAATTGGATAACTACCGTAATTGCTTTTTACAATTAGAATTAGCTGGGCCATAAGTTGAATTAGACAGTCTGCTAAATAAATAGCCAATAATCTATAGGGGTATCCAGTGTTTACCAACAAGGTCCGGTTGCTTCGCCCAATGGTGGGCAGAAAGTTTCCAGAAACCATAGAAACCATTGTTATCTATTAATAGATGCCAATGGCAGAAACAGATTTCTTGCCCACCAGCATAGATACTGGCTATGTTGGTGGGCATAGAGAGTGTTCTGGATACTCTCATACATCATTTATACACTCAGACTGCAAAGCTAAGAGATATAAGTGAGCATTTTCCATAAACAAAGTGATACAGATTGTTGAATGATCAAATGACTAATGAAATTAACTGTCACTTACTCTGCACATCGCCAAGAAACTTCACTTCACTAATCTTGATCTCAGAAGAGTTAAGAACAACAGACTTCGTTGACTTTTTAATCTACAAATGCAAAATTCAATTAAGCACCCATCACAAAGACATTGCAGCTTTACATAAAATTCAAAGCATTACATATGACAGAATATCAACCTATCAGCAAATAGACTTAGGGCCTTATTTTTACCCAAGAACTTAGAAAACCATGTGACATAAATGTAATCCTAGAAGAGAATTTCTGGTTATCACAGTCTTCAATCAAAATTTACAAGTAAGTCAAAACATAGAAGCCTCTTACGTAAATTTTTTGCAGATCATCTGTAATATGATCAAGACAATCAAGAGATGCTATTTTTAAAATTATAAAAGATAAAATTTTACTATGGCCAAGACAGAATTGATGCTTTCCACTTTATCTTGGCCATAGTATCCATCAAAATCTAGAATCTTCCAGATATTGACTCCATTTTATCAAAAGAGCTTCCGTCAAACTGAAACTCAGGTCAAAACCCACACAAACAACATCTGCAAGCTTTAAAACAAATCCATAGTAAACTATATTCATAGGACTTAACTATGATCAGAAAAGATTCACTACAAGTGAAGTGAATATAAACCAAAGACCATTACTGTATACTTAGTTAATTAGTTAGTTAGTTAGTCAGACAATTTATACAGTGCAATAATCAAAGCGAAAAGCTAAAGTCAAGAGCACTTTATATTTCACACACGACCGAGATGTTAAATAAGTGTTTTTAGTTTCTTGGCGAATAGTTCAATATTAGACTAGTTTGACACAGTGCTAGGTAATGAGTTCCAGAGTGCAGGGTTGCCCCGTGTGATGGACCTCTCCCCAAATTTCACTGTCCTGGAGGGAGGAGAGACGACTAGCTTGACAAAGTGCCCATAGCAAATCTGAAGACGCCATTCCGTGAGCAGAAGCCTGTGTATCAGCTGAGTTAAGTAAGCAGGAAAGTCAGGGTCGTATAAGGCAGGGGTTCCCAACCTTTTTTAAAATTGTACCCCAGCCAAAAAAATTTCATCACTTGTACCCCCAACCCAGGGCCGACCAAAAACAACACTTTTGCAGTTATTTCTTTCAAAAAATATATTCATCAACTTCCGAAATTTGATATGTTTAATGTAGAATTATAGATATTAGGTACTTTTTTTGAAGTTTATTAGTTCACTTAACACGTGTTATCAGAAACGGAAGTCATTAATTGTGCATGTGACCATTAATACGCATCAGGACATGCGTATTATATTATTATAGTGCTTTCAATTATAGCCTCATATCTGTTATTCAGCCGGCCGTTATATTGAGCTGCCATAGAGTTGGCAATATTTAACATTTTTTAAACGAAATTCCCAAAAATTATTTACTATTTTAGCAATTTTAGTGTACCCCTGGCAACAGCTGATGTACTCCTAGGGGTACATGTACCGCCGGTTGGAAACCGCTGGTATAAGGCACAGAACGTATGCCAACATCTCTTGTATACAATCCTCTCTGGGACTCTCAGTCAATGGAGCTTATCCTTAAGTAAAGGAATGACATGTGCTCCCCATTTGGCTTTGAAGATCAGACGTGCTGAGGCATTGATAATTACCATCTGAAGTCAGTCTAGATGGTATGCAGGAAGGCCATGAAGAATGCTGTTACAACAATCAATCAAACATCCCCAAAGAGTTTGTGGGCTATAAAATTGGTCACTGTATTTTAAGAATAGTTTCTAATGATAAAAATTATCCACAAACAACATTTCTTTAAGCTGCTCATGCGCGCGCAGCTGCTCCAGCAGCCCAGCGCAGCTACCGTACTTTCTTCTTAGCGCAGTAGACAGAGAATAACTAAAAAATCAGCCAAGCATAACGCATTTGTGTAAGATGTATTAAATGCTTGAAATTTTTAAGTTTCCAGCCACTTATTACATTTTGGCAATATGTAATAAGCATCTGGAAAGCAAAAATAGATCAAGAAATGTTATTTAATATAATTCGGATGAGAATAACAAGATGTTAGAGACATCAGCTGTTCCTCCTCAACAATTTAAAACCCGAATTTTGAATTAAACAAAAGTACGGGACAACATCCAGCCTCTTGTGCTATTTTCTGAAACAGGCTTCACTTCATTGTTGCAAAAATATGTACCGGTATAACAAATCAAATACTGTAGGACACATTATGAGTCATTCATTGTCAATTTAACAACTTTTTGGGAAAGTTCCTGGTCGGCCAATTCAGAAAATGATGAAATTTACAAGAAATAGTCCCCAAATATCCATATCAAAGCAACTTCCTACTTCACTGTTGTCTATAAGAAGAAACAATGGGACAATTCTATTTATAAGCAAATTATCCTTTCACTTTTTAATTAACATCTGAACTTAACAGCTAGGGTTGTAACTTTTCCAGAAAAATAGAATGCCCGGAATTATTCTCGAAATTTCAGAAAATTTCCGGGAAAATGACGGAAACTTTTTAGCATACATATTGTTAGAGGTTAGCATACAGCAGTGGACAAAAGTAATTACCACAGGCCACACAGCTAAGAATATGAAGTTTTATTCTGTTTTTTGGCACATATCAGTAGAAACGCAATTATTAAATAAGCCGCTAAAATCTGTTACCAAGGTGCCTTAGCAACTAAGCTATACCTATTCCCTATAAAAAAGCTTTCAAATTCAGGAATTGAAAAGAACACTTTCAAATTCATTGCTTTCTCTCAAGACATAACTGGAACAAATTTTAAAATCAAACTTTTCATATATTCAGAAGCATAGTTGTCAAGTTATGTCAATGTGCCATCATCGCGTTACGGCAGTTGGCTACAAGAATGGATTAACGATCTCCATCTTGATCTGTCTTGTAAGGTGCGTAATAGGCAGTCTCCAGAAAGACCAGTCCACGTCTTGATATTATCCATCCAACATATCCTCGGACATCCCCTGCCTCTGTTTCCCTCCACCAGTCCTGTGATCACGCTGCGTAGTTAGGGGGGGGGGCATATACCCCAATGCCCCAGATCAGGGGGCACTAAAATGGAGTTCTAAAATCGAGTTCTAAAAATTCTGCAATGAACTTTTAAATAAATGTTTTTCACAGACATGGTGTGCTAACACAGTTCCATATAAGCAAAAAAATCATCACTCCGAATTATTTAGGCTGTTAGAGGCTAAAAATGTTCTGGGTAAAACTCCGGATAAGCAAAACAAAAGGTCGTCACCCGAATTTAGGGGCGCAAATTTCAAACCTTGCCCTGGGCGCCGAATACTCTAGCTATGGCTCTGCATATATTTAAGAAATTTCACCATGTCAAATTTAATTAAATCGAAAACTATCAATTTGAATACAGAATGTGTATAATTCTTTCAAAAACAGTGATAAAACGAAATCAAATGCCAACGACAGACACACACAAACACGTCTTCTCTTATGACAAAATCAAGTGATGAAAGCATGCCATAAAGAAATGCTAAAATTATATTTCACATTAGAAGTGAAAGAGGGAATGTCTTCTTTTGACAAAATCAAAAGTGAAACTTGTCAATAGAATAAATTAAAATTCTGTCTGTCTACATTAAAGATTTACTTGAGCCCATTAACATGGCTATCATTTTTTTAAATCAAAGAATTCACTATAAAAACCCAAATGGCAAAGCCATTGGACTTAAATGCTTTTAAGTCCTCTTTGTGGATACAAAACACATATCAAGGTAATCATATTGATAGCAGGCATTATGACAAAAATGCAAACCTGACGCTCAAATCTGGATTTTCCTTACATTGGGACACTAAAAGCACTCCATAACATAAAACTGGGATAATAAACCATGCAGTATGGCAGCGCCTTTTTTAAACGTGCAGTGATACATAAAATGTGCAGTGATTAATTGATATGTCCAGTGTTAAAATGGCAATTTTCTGTGCTTTGTGCAGTGATAAATTTTTGGGACGACCTTTTTATGTGGATGTCCACAAATTTTCTGAGTTTAGTGTAGTGATCAAATTTCCTTTTGAAAGGCTCTGCAGTATGGCACCAAGTGACCAGGAACAACAACATTTTCCCCCAATCCCCATGCGCTGCTCCTCAGTCGCCGACCGACGTGCCGGTGTCGTATAAATAAAGTTTCGGTATAAAATAAGTTCCGCAACAAATTACAATTGGTTCATTTGAATTTGTCAATTACTTATAAGATCCGCCTACCCATAGTAACCAATGCTAACCATAACCATGCCAAATGCAGGTAAGTAAGTAAGTTTTATTGCTTCCAACTCATAGGCTAAATGTACAAGCTCACATACAGTCATTATAACTCATAGCACAGCAATTCAAAAAACAGTAAGTGTCTTTAGGTCATCAAAATACAAGCCAAAGTGTCATACTTAATATAAAACAATCTATTTGAAAAATCTAGTATACAATCAAATTTTATGTCTTAAATCTAAGTGCGAGGAAGTAAAATTATTCTTATTAAGAATTTAATATCTTGCATGTTGGTAAATACATAAGTTGGAAACAATAGGTACCAAAAGCCCTGGAACAATGTTCCCACAGGTAGGTACCCTAAGAATGTGGTAGTAATCAAGTACCTTATAAATATGAAATAATTATCAGACAATTAACATAAGTCCTTGAGATATCAGAGTTCAATTAATTGGATAAGCTTCTTACTTAGAAATTTAAAATTATAAATATGTAATAATTAGTGGACAAAATTAACATAAGAGACATTGAGATAGCAAGCAATAACTTTAATAATTAATTAATTCAATCAGGTCGCAAATTTATAACTTATTGGTTATAAATTTATGACCGATAGGGTTAAGATATCCTATATTTATAAGAGGAACCAGTGGCGGCTCTAGGATTTGGCAAGTGGGGGGGGCCGTTGGGGTGGCAACTTCTAATCATGGGGCCAACTATTTGTTGTTTAATGTATGTAGCATTAAGTATAGGGTCCCAACTGGGGGGTCACTAGGGGGGCCAGGCACTCAATAGGGGGCACGGGCCCCCTGGCCCCCCCGGTGGAGCCGCCACTGAGAGGAACTCAAATTGTACGTATAAGCATAATTTTGGTTACCGTAGCAACAGCTAGCTCCGCCCTGGAACCTCGTTTATAGGGGAACAAAATTTATCCGACACCGGCCGGCAACCAGCCAGCCGGTCGGGACTACGTCCTACCTCGACGGCGATTTCTTCTTGGCCGTCGAACGTGAACTTCTCGAGGTCCGGCTTTAGTCGGATGAAGTAGTTGGCCGGGACAACGTTCGTCGGCAACCGCTGGAAAGGCTTTTTCTCGGTCGTCATTCTGCTGAGACAGGAACTCCTAAATCGATCGACCAAAACGAAAAACTCTCAACACCGGAAACCGAAGCCAACGACGCCGCTTATAACAGCGAATAAACCATGGTTATTATTAGAGGAGACGGCATTACGTCATTTGGCTGAAGCCAAATCGAAAACTATCAATTTGAATACAGAATGTGTATAATTCTTTCAAAAACAGTGATAAAACGAAATCAAATGCCAACGACAGAAGCACACAAACACATCTTCTCTTATGACAAAATCAAGTGATGAAAGCATGCCATAAAGAAATGCTAAAATTATATTTCATATTAGAAGTGAAAGAGGGAATGTCTTCTTTTGACAAAATCAAAAGTGAAACTTGTCAATAAAATAAATTAAAATTCTGTCTGTTTACATTAAAAATTTACTTGAGTCCATTAACATGGCTATCATTTTTAAATCAAAGAATTCACTATAAAAACCCAAATGGCTAAGCCATTGGACTTGTGAAATTCCTAAACCGCAGCCACATTGGTAGACTCAAAACATCATCAGCTGAGCCATTGGGAATAGCAGCGGGAATGTTTTACCAATGTTCTAAGAACTTTTTATTAGTATGTAACGAAAATGGCGATTCAGATCAGTGGAGGCTCCAGGATTTTGCAAGTGGGGACCGTTGGGGTACGTGGCAACTTCTAATCACGGGGCCTGCCGTTTGTTGTTAGGTATGTAGTATTGAGTATAGGGTCACAACAGAGGGCCACTAGGGGCCAGGCACTCAATAGGGGTACGGACACCCTCCGGTCCCCCTGTGGAGCCGCCACTGATTAAGGTGCTATTGTTCGACATTTGTGTTTGAAAAATAGCAAGTGGACAGTATATTGGATGACATCAATTTTGTTTTCAATAAGGCATGGAGGCTGTCCATTAATTAGGCTATGTCAACAATTTTGGGGCAATTTTTGACCCCCTACCTCCTTGTCATCAACTGTCGACTTTCAGTTACCCCCACCTCCTAATAATTATGTCGAAAACTTCCCCCTCAAGATGAATGACAGGTACCAATAACAAAGTTATTATTTATTTAAAAAAATTAAAAGGAATTATATAACTCTGACCAGTGATATTTTACTTCAAAAATAATTACTACTTTTACTTTTAATTTAGTTTTGGCTTCCTTATTTGACTTTCACTTTCAATTACAGACTTTAATGTCATTTAATTTCTATTTCAGTTCTAATTTTACTTTGTAAATAATTGTTAATTTTTACTTTTACTTTTCCAAAAAAAATTACTTTCACTTTTACTTTTACTTTTAATTACAATTTTATATATATATATATATATATATATATATATATATATATATATTATATATATATATATATATATATATATATATATCATACCTTTCCAGGCTTCCACTTAATTTATTTCATTTAACAGCAGTAACAGTCAGTCACCAGCTGGGCTAGTATGCTGAATGCACAGCATTAATATACAGTGCAACATATAACGAATACGAACGACTGCCACTTGCCATTGCATGCACAGAAACATTAATTTTAGTGTAATACCTAAGCTGTCCAGTGATGGGTAATTCAATTTCTAATTCTAATTAATTAGCTAATGAATTAGCTATCTGTCTAATTCTAATTCTAATCAATTACTTCCAAAATATTGCTAATTCTAATTCTAATTCTAATGAATAGCTTGCTAATTGTAATTGAAAAGAACAATTATAGTTGCCTAATTAGCACACTTGCTTGTGTCAAGTGCTTTGGACCCACGAGCCAAACTGAAGTGGATAGAGAGTGCTAAGGAAGGATATTTTGTTCAAGGACAAATTAAATGTCAAGTAAATTCAGTCTCAAAGCAGATAAACAATACACCTTTGACACCGGCTATGGACAATTATGACAAATCAGTAACACCTCAAATTAAGTCCAACAACGATCTATTTGGATATATGGAAGAAACTTTGCTGGCGTCAACAGAAACTGAAGAGCTCCAAAGTTACTTATATACTCCAACCAATATGAACACTAATTGTATTTCTTTTTGGGAGGACCATAAATTGAACTTTCCCTGTTTATACCAGCTACATTTGCAGCATCATATTGTACCGGCCACATCTACTGCTATTGAAAGATCATTTAGTGCAGCTGGATTTATTCTTAAGGATAGGAGAAAATGAAATCGATTAGATGATACTTTGTTTGAGTCACTTTTACTTGCAAAATGCAATTCTGATATAATCTAGATTACGGAGGATGAAATTAATTTTCGCTGTTACATTAAAATGCATCACAATTTTTATCACTGCACTTCTAATTGCTAATTCTAATTAAATTAGAATGTATCTAATTCTAATTCTAATTAATTAGTTGTGAAATTTTGCTAATTCTAATTCTAATTGTAATTGTAAAATTTCAACTAATTCTAATTCTAATTAATTAGATAAAAAAGGGCAATTACCCATCACTGAAGCTGTCACTGTCAGACACTCAGACATGAACAAATTCAAAATATGAGTGTAATGACTGCAAGTCTGCAATCAACTGGAAATTATTAAATACGCAATGCTGCTGTTGAGCTTCATGAAGACACGCATCTCAAGACTTTTGTGAGCCTGTTTCATTAAAAAACTGCCAAATACAGTATCACTCTCCCTTTTTCTACCAGCAAACTGTCTAGATAAACTCATACTTTTCTATTCAGACACTCGAGAGTTGAGATGAATGATGTTTGTAAGAATAAACCGAAAGACGGCAGAAGTACAAACAGTACGCTCTGCCTAAACAACAGTCAGACATGAACATAAATTTAAAATAAAATGGGAGAAAATTTTAACAATTTTACTTCACCAAATAATTACTACTTTTACTTTTAATTCATTTTTGGCGTCCTTATTTTACTTTTACTTTCTATTTCAGTACAAACCTATATTTTACTTTCTATTTCAGTTTTACTGAACTGAATGCAAATAATTTTACTTTTAATTTCTATTTCAGTTCAGTAATATATCACTGACTCTGACTTAATACTTCTGTTTTCGTCCGATTCAACCACAATCGCCGCTAACAATGGAGGTACTATTTCTAGCCTACGCGCTACTGGCTTCACGCAGAAATGATGTAATGCCGTCTCCTCTAATAATAACTCCATGGAATAAACCATGGAATAAACTGCCGTCAGCGTCTTTTTTTCTGCAAAAAGCAGAAGGTTTTGCATAGGGTTAAGGGTTAGGGTTATGGATAGGGTTAGGGTTAACTAACCCTAACCTTAACCCTGACCCTAACGCTAACTCTAACCCTAAGCCTAACCCTAACCCATAAAGTTGTCTTTGCTTTAGAAATATTCACATTAAGAGCATCACGCGGTTCGTAAATATTCATATAACCTTCTGCTTTTTTGCAGAAAAAAAGACGCCAACCGCAGACGGCAGACCGCAGTCAACCAGTAGGCCCTAACAACAACCAGATTAGTGAAACGGGTCAAATGACAGCACCATCTGGCAGCCATAAATGGAGACATAAGTAAATAAGTAAGTAAGTAAACACAACATTTCTATAGCGCTGCCCGAAAGCTTGGCGCAGTGCACCAGCTTATTCACGAGCGCTCACATAGATATCAACTGGGCTCCCGATAGACAACACAATATGCAAATGTCGAATTGGCCGGAATAGCAAGTGCCAGATCAGAAAACAATTCTACTAATAGAATAGACGCCGTTTAATATGAATTTTGTCATAATTCGTTATAAGCGAAACATAATTCAATATTTGTAATTTTGTATATATATAGGGGCTGTCCATTAATTACGTCAACAAAATAAGGTGGCTCAAAAAATGACAGTTGTTGACAGAGAAAGAAGGTCAAGAGAAGTTGACGTAAACAATTTCATTTTTACAAATAATAAAAAATAGCAAATTTCATAAAATTTATTGCAACGGAATAAAGCCTGACAACTTGACAAGCAAAAAGGTCATCGCCACCACATTTTGACACTTGATGAGCAAAAACAGAAAAGGTCTCATCACCGCAAACTAACCTTCTAAATTTTTAGGAGGACCCGTCACTTATATATATATATATATTAGAGGTGGGTCGATTAATCGAAATCGTAATCGAAATCGCGATTTTTGGAAAAACCGTAATCGAAATCGACACGATTATTAAATAAATCGAAATAATCGATAATCGTCGAAAAAATAATCGAAATCGCGATTATTTTTCGATTATTCCCATAAGTTATATTATACAATATTTCCGATTCAAAGAAAGATCAATTTACCGTTGATTATCAGATTTTCATTGAAAATGTTTTCAACTGCGTATAAAGACAGGCACCATCTTTCTGGGTTTGACAGCAGCTTTCGATGCGGTGTAAACAAACTCTCGCTCAATTTTTTGGTTCTGTCAACTTGTTTAATTACTCATCTCTGAGAGACGGTTCTTAGTTCACTTTGGAGAAGATGTCAGCTCCTGGAGACGTCAGCGAAACGGTCTAACACAGTGTTCAGTTCTAGCACCTATGCTATTCAATTTGTAGGCTTATAGGCCTAACGACTTGATACCATCAACCTCAGTTTGGACGATATCGGTCTTGCCACACAGGCTCGATCCTTTAAGGAGATTGAAGACCAGGGTTATTTTTAGGATTGTGAATTGGGGTAATCGGGAAATCTGGGGTGTGTTTATTTCTAGGATTGTAGGATTGTGAATTTGGGGTGTCAGGAAAATCTGGGGTGTCGAAAATTGGAAGTCTCTACCGAAAAAGGCTGACAAGCAAAAAACCTTATAACAGCGGTTCTCAACCTTTATAGTGCTGCGACCCTTTTAATTCAATTACCCATGATGTGGCGACCCCAACAGTAAAAATTATTTTCGTTCACAATGAAAACTGCTAAAAATAATTCTACGACAATCAAAATGTTCGAAATAGTTATTATTTAATTGTCTCAATGTCTATCCTCGAATGACAATTATAGTAAAACAACTAGTACGTCGTAACTACCACTGAGGAAATTTTGTACAATAACAAGAAAAGAGACTACCCCATATTTCTGATGGTCTCATACCCTGGCAAATCGTCATTCGACCCCGTAACAGTCGCGACCCACAGGTTGAGAACCGCTGCCTTATAGAGAATCAAAAAAGTCTGACAAGTCAGACAAGAGACTCATAAAAAGTCATCCGAGGATAAAAGTTGTAGGGTGTATTTCTCCATCTGGGGCAGGCCCCTTCAGAGGCTGAAGGAAGCCCAGGCCAGTTGGAATTTCGAGGCTTCTCTAGCCATCCCAACAATTAAAATTTTGACAAGCGAAAAAGGTAATCACCAATTCTGAGGACCACAGAATACCTTCCTAGCTTTCCAAAATCCCAAAATTGTCAACAAGCAAAAAATATCATCACCAAATTGTGAGGCCCCTTCTTAGTAGCTATCTAGCTTTCTAGCTCTCCCAGAATTCTGAACGAGCAAAGGGAGGCCCCCAAATGATGGAGGCCCGAATGGCCCTCCTGGCCCTCTCTGAATGGACCTGTTTAATTGAGGGTGTTCAGGGCTAATCAATATGCATTCTGTATGCATACCATTGTCACATTACCAAATTTTAAAGAGGTATCGACCTCAAATTGGGGGTGTTGGGGTGTTAGGGTGTAGAAATATCCCTGTTGAAGACCAACTGAACATCGATACAGAGAGGATTGCCGGATACTGTAAAATATGGCGGAAAGCCAGTTTCTAAAGGTACTGTGGAATAATCGAAATCGAAATCGCGATTATACAAAAAACCGTAATCGTAATCGAAATCGTAATCGTGAAAAATAATCGAAAATAATCGTAATCGTAATCGGAAAAAATAATCGTAATCGACCCAGCTCTAATATATATATATATATATATATATATATATATATATATATATATATATATATATATATATATATATATAAAAGCCTATAGCAGAACTAGACTATGACTAATCTTGACCTATATATAAATGCTTGTAACAGTGTAAGATTCCTTGCGTGTGGATTAATGAACGATGCGAAATATAGAGAAGCGCTAGATAAATTTACGTTATTTCACATTGGAGCCAAATCAAAATTAGAATTTTCTACATCGCCATCATTTTAATTACATCGGCATCTGGCGATGGTCTCTTGATGGTCAGAGTCATTTATGCGGAAAATATTCACTCAGCGTTTATGATCAGCGTTTATGAGCATATGAACGGCAATTTTAAGTGAATTTTAAGTTCTCAATATTTCCAGACAAATGTTCAGCGATAAGTTAAATCAGGGTTGTCCAACTGGCGGCCCGCGGGCCGGATCCGGCCAGGGCCTCCGAGAGCGGGGGGCAGAGGGGGGGGGCAAATGCACAGGGGCCCGGCGATCTGGAGGGGGCCCGGGCCGATGGTGAATATGCATAATTAACAATAATAACAATAAAGAAAGGGGGTCCGGCGAGTAAAAGGGGGCCGGGACCTGAGGACATCAAAAGCATCAAAATGAACAGTGTGAACAGGGGCGTCATTTGGGGAGGGGCAGGCGGGCCCGGCAAAGCCCAGGGCAAGATGGGATTGCATCAGAGCTACTAAAAAATGGAGGAGAAGACCTAACAAGGGAAATATGGCGAGCATGCAGCATAGTATGGGAGAAAGAGAGATGGCCGGAAGACTGGACAAAGTCAATAATGATCATGATACCAAAAAAGGGCAATACAAAAGAATGCTCAAACTACCGATCAATTTCCCTCTTATCCCACCCCAGCAAAGTCCTCCTGTCCATTATCCTTCAAAGACTGAAGGGCAAGCTGGAAACGGGACTATCCGAAGAGCAGGGAGGGTTCAGAGAGGGAAGAAGCACAATACAACAAGTGTTGGCATTACGACTGTTAACGGAACAAGCACGGGAATTTGGAAAATGCATATACAACTGTTTTATAGACTACAAAAAAGCCTTTGACTCAGTGTGGCATGACGGGCTGTGGGTAATTCTTGAAAGCGCAGGAGTCAAAGGCAAACTACTAAGAGTCCTGCGCAATCTATACGAGACAGCAATGGTCACGGTGCGCTATAAGGGAAAGATCGGAGACTGGTTTAAAACAACAATAGGCTCAAGGCAGGGAGACCCCCTATCACCTCTGCTGTTCTTAACATTGTTAGAGCGAGCAATGGAAAAGATGGAAGAAACAGAAGATGGAGGAATCACCATTAATGGTATAAAAATCAAAGATCTGCGATATGCCGATGATGTGGACCTCCTGGCATTTCAACCAGAAGAGCTGCAACACATGTTGGACACACTCGACGAATCTGGAAGCAAACTGGGACTGACAATCAACGTCAACAAGACCAAAATAATGGCAGTAGGGAAAGGGACAAGAACCATGACGATTAAAATAGGGGGTCAGGAAATAGAGTGGGTAGGGGAATTCGTTTACCTTGGCAGCCTGCTCTGCGCAGATGGAGACTGTAGCCCGGAAATACGATGAAGAATAGGCCTGGCAAGCGGGGCCTTAGGCTGCCTTAGCAAATTTTGGCGGAACGGAGGACTCTCTACCAAAATCAAACTGCAGCTACTCAACACGTGCGTGTTCTCAGTTCTGTTATACGGAGCAGAAACCTAGACCTTAAAATCCGAAGACGGCAGACGCCTGGCAGCATTCGAAATGCGATGCTACAGACGCATTCTTAACAAATGGTGGGAGCTGAGGATTATCAACGAAGAAGTAAGACGACGAATAGGAGCAGCGCAAGATATCATCACCATAATCAAGGGAAGAAAGCTGCAGATGTTTGGGCATATTGCAAGAATGGAGAATAACAGAATAATAAAGGTCTGCATGGAAGGCGCAATGGAGGACACCGAGTCGTTCCAGGACGACAAATTTTCCAGATGGAGAGATGACGAACCGAATGGACGCGGATGTAACGATGGGCAGAGGCGGTACACGTGGATCAAGACCGCCTTCTGGCGTCAAATCACGAACAACCGCCGCCTCAGCGTTTAATTTAGACTCTGACTCCGGAAGAAGTGGCGAAGAAGAGAAGAAGAAGAAAAGAAGGGAAGAAGAAGAACCGGAAGCGCTAAGAAAAGAAGAAGAACACCAAGAAGAAGGAAGAAGAAGAAGAAGAAGAACTAAGAAGAAGGCCCTCCTTCAAAATGAAAAATCAACGGATTTACATCAATTGTGTTGGTCATATTTTTAAAATGGGGTTGCTTGAAAAAACCCGTGGGTACGGTACTGACTCCGGGGAAAATTGATAAAGCCGGGCAGTGGCGGCTCTAGGATTTGGCAAGTGGGGGGGCGTTGGGGTGGCAACTTATAATCATGGGGGCCAACCATTTGTTGTTTAATGTATGTAGCATTA
Source organism: Metaphire vulgaris (assembly GCA_018105865.1). NCBI lineage: Eukaryota > Metazoa > Annelida > Clitellata > Crassiclitellata > Megascolecidae > Metaphire > Metaphire vulgaris. Next base: position 5,528,131 of record CM030860.1, on the reverse strand, counting down.
AGTATAGGGTCTCAACTCGGGGGCACTGGGGGGCCAGGCACTCAATAGGGGCACGGGCCCCCCTGTGGAGCCGCCACTGGAGCCGGGAGGGGGAATTCTGCTAGGGGGCTGATGTTAGTTGATGTAGTATGCTAAAATTTCCGGGGAATTTGAAATTTCCGGGGAAGGGCAATTTCCCCGAAAAAACGGCCTAGATTAAACCCTGCGCCGCCCCCAAATTCATTCATATCAGAGGCGGATCTAAGGTGTTTGGCGCCCAGTGACAAAAGATAGGCCTACTGATGGGCAGTGACGACGCGCGCCCCTTAAAACTAACGCCCGAAAATCTTCTGACAAGATTAAAAGGTCGTCACTTATTTCCTTTGCTTATTTGGTTAACGTTTGTTTTTTATTTAGTGTTTTTTTAAAAGTTTCCGCCCCCAGTTGTGTGCCGCTCATGGATAAAGCCATACTAGCTATTGGCACGCTAGCCTCTGATAATGGGCTTTTAGTCTAGATCGGAAAATACTCGATTCTCTGGAAGATATGACAGCCGAGGGAAGTGAGTCCATGTTTTTAGACCAGAAATAGAGAAAGCCCTCTTGCTAATTTCAGTGTTGGTTCTAGGTAGGCCTATAATTATGTGACAATGAATTAGCGAATCTTGTTGAATGAGAATGTTTTGAATGGTTTAGACTAGATTTCAAATGTTCAGGTTGGCCGAATGAAATCAAGAAATCAAAAGAAAAGCAAAACTAACCCCATAAAACGAGAACACGTACAAATGACATAAGCGTCAGCCTAACTGTTAATCCATTGAACCTTCTCTTGATGAGAAGTACTGCTACAGGATAAATTATGCGTTAGTCTAGGCCTTTCAGACGCAACTTCTAGATACAAATCCATTGCGTGCTGATTTACTACATGCCTACATTTGGAGCGGGATTGGTTTATTTATGTTGAATTTATGGACGTCACTTGCGCCGTTATTGGTTTTTAAAATTTCTAATAAAAGAGCTGGTGTAGAGATTTTATAACGCAATGTTGTAATTAGTCTTATTAACATGTGCCAAATTGCCTGCATATATATTAGCCTATATTCAGCAGGAATATTCCAGGGCTCAATTTAGTGGGACTCAATGGCCCAGAGATATTTCTAGGATTGTGAATGGAGGAGGGGTGTAAAAATATCCATGCAATGGCCCATATAGATGCAATTCTGGTTTGCTTATTATATTTCCAGGTTTAAAAAGGTTTGCAGGTTTGGATTAAAATATTTCCAGGTTTTAAAAGACGGTTTTTCAAAAACACGACCTGACAAGTTACACCCCTTTTTTTTTTTTTTTTTTTTTTTTTGCTTCTGCCGTTTATAACGGTTTGACTAGAACTTTTCAGGTCGGACATCTAAATACTAAATAACTAAAAAAATATTTTTCCAGATTCTAGATTAGACGACCAATTAATTAGGCGGTGGAAATTTGCAGCCGCACATTTCGACAGTCGATCACCGGAGGCAGATCAGGCGATCTCTCATTATGCCGCCACAGGGTTACGGGCGTATTTCTAGGATTGTGAATTTGGGGGGTGTCGGCAAAATATGGTGAGGGGGCTCGGGGCTTTTTAGGGCACAAACCATTGTTAGATTAGGGATTTTTAGGAGGAGGTGTAATCGACCTCAAATTGGGGGGGGGTATAAAAATACCCCTGCGCAGCCACCTCGTTCTCCTCTGGGTCCGACGCAGCCGCTGCAGCGAACTAAATCAATTACGAATTCATTCTAGTCCTAGACTCCCAGTCGGTCAGCGCAAAGGGAACGACGGAGGGGGCCACGAGAGGAAGGCGGCGGCGACCGCTCCGCCGGCGCCTTAAACTTATAATTAACTGGCACGGACGATTCCATTCATTGATCCCACCTGTTTAATTAACTTGAATTAAGCAGCTACCATGGTATCTGGTTTTAACAGCGCTATAAAATTCACGCGATTTTACTATTACTAAACTATTGCAAATTTAAAATTTCCCACAGACCTAAATCTTTTAGTTTTGTTTCAGAATTTTCTGATAGCCTAAATATATCAGGAGCTGTAGCTGCAAAATAGGCTTGCAATTTTATTATATTTAGGAACAATTTATGGGAGTTAATGTGACATTAAGGTATTCCCGAAAAGATAATCCAAATGGTAAAGGCAATCTACAACATGTCTGCTAGCTATTTTGCGTCAAAGGACACCCAATAGTTTTAAAGATAGAAACAGAGGTCAAACAAGGCTGTCTTCTCTCCTTTCCTTTTCCTCCTGGCCATAGACATAGATCATGAAGGTAACAGAACAAACGGAAAGTGATATCAAATGAGTGGAAGACAAACAACTGGGTGATTTGGACTTTGCAAATGACTTAGCACTGTCGACTCACAGCCTACAACAAATGCAACTGAAAACAACACTTCTGGAAGAGATGGCTACAATTTTATCAATCGGTTTAAACATAAACCAGAATAAATCTAAAGTAACGAGAGTAAACGGGAATGAAAACCAGAAAAGAAAACCATAATACGGACATGGGTGCCTACAGAAATTTTTCCAGGAGGGGCAAAACACTTTTTAACACAATGGTCGCAATTAATATTTTAGCAAAGTTTGCAAATTTAAATGTGAAATGTTGGTATTTGCATTTTCTAGGAAGTGCCTCCTCTTACCATAATGAGCGGGCGCCCATGTCTACGGATGAGATAGAAGAAGTGAGTTCTCGTACATTCAAATATATCAGGAGCTGTAGCTGCAAAACAGGCTTGCTCTCGTACATTGGCAGTGCTACCACAACATCAGGAGGAGCTGAAGAGGACATAAGGGCAAGAATTGGCAAGGCTCAAACTCAGGGATATTTTTATACCCACTAACACCCCCCAATTTGAGGTTGACACCCCCTAAAATTTGGTAATGTGACAATGGTATGCATACAAAATGCATATTAATTAGCCCTGGACACCCCCAAATGGAGAAGCACACCCCCAACTTTTATCATCGGATGACCTTTTTTGCTTGTCAGGCCTTTTTGAAACTTGATAACGCTTTTTTTGCTCGTCAGCCTTTTTCGGTAGATACTTCCAAATTCCGACACCCCCACATTTTCCCAATATCCCCCAAATTCACAATCCTGCAATCCTAGAAATAATTCCACCCCCAGATTTTCCCCGACACCCCCAAATTCACAATCCTAGAAATAACCCTGCTCAAACTGTCTTTTAGTTACTAAATAATCTGTGGAAAACTAAACAAGCAAACCTCAGAACAAAAGTAAGAATTTTTAACTCAAATATAAAATCAGTTTTGCTCTATAGCTCCAAAAGTTGGCAATGGACTAAAAGTATAAATATGAAAATACAAAGTTTTGTAAACAGATATCTACATAAGATTATGTGCATCTGGTGGCCAAACAAAATTAGCAATGAGGATCTTTAAAAGAAAACGTCACAAGAACCAGCGGAAGGAACTTCAGATTAAGCAAAGAAAATGGAGGTGGATTGGACACACACACTAAGGAAACCCCCCAAACAGCACACAAGACAAATGCTTTCATGGACCAAAAAAGGAAAACAAAAAAGAGGAAGACCAAAGAATACATGGAAAAACCAATACACATGGAGCTAGACTAATGAACTAAACTCAAATGATATAGTCCTATTAGCTGAAGACCGAATGACATGGAAGAACCTTGTTAGTAATGATGAAGATGAAGAACTAGGCCTATTACATAATTATCAATAAGTATAATTGATAAAATTGTTAGAATTGACAGTAATAAGGTGCAGCTCAGCAGATCTTTTCAGACCGTAATTTATAATTAGGGCCAGTAGAAATTCATGACAAAAAGTTAAAAATTCATGGCCTACAATGATTCCTGTACAAGAAATGGAAGGCAAACTGAATGCAAGCATGAAAACTACAGTGTAGCTATTTAACGACGATGGAAGAAATAAGAAAGCAAACACAAATAAATTATAATCAGGACTTAGCATACTCATTAAAAGAAACTAAAAATGAAAATGAATTAGCAGAGACAATATTTTGAGCAACAAATGTTTAATACCATAATGCTACAATGCTTTAGACTAAATAAATGATGACTAAAAGTTACCTCCTCTGATGATGTATGTCAGCTTCTGAATTTTAAACATTTTGGGTTTTGTATGTGCAGCCCACCTAATATAGTATTATGTTTCATTTGGCTCTTTAAAGAAAAACATGCCCACTTCTGTGCTAAATGAAAGAATTAAAATTTCAAGTTTCTCATTATTGTCAAAATATCAATTGCTAACAAATTCAAACTGGAAACCTGTGCAACAATGACAAACAACTTGGTCAGTTTAACTGGATGATTTTTTACTGCGCAAATTGTACTGCGCTTTGTCATTCTGTTTCGGCACTTTCCTTCTCAGCTGTTGCTGAAGTAAGACAGCTAAAGCATGGTCCTGTTCTAGAACGTGTGCCGACCACTCTGCATCAGAATTAAAGGCATTTCTTTCCAAGACTGGAACAGCAACTGGAGTAATTTCTGCACCCGTCGGCCCGGATCCAAACAAGCATTTTGCCCTCTTCTTCAAAGGCGGCAATTCCCCTCGACTTTCAACGTCAACCTGTAGAAGATCATTCACAGTTGTTGACTTAAGTGATTTCTTACCCAGTGTCTTAATTCTAGGGGACTGCCTTCGATGTTTTACCATTGCAGTATTTGTTGAAGTTGATGCCTTCACAGCGTTGTCTGGCGGCCCATTATTGCCAGTGTTTACTGCACTTTCAAACAAGCTGCCCAGTCTGTCTGACATAGCACTGAAGATGGCATGAAGTTCTGAAGCAGTTTCGATAGCAGAGGAATCTACTGTGGGGATGGCAGTAACGGCACTGCCTTTGGAAGAACTGAAAAAGCTGCTGCTTCTGTTGCTATCAAGCAAATTTTGACTTGCAGGCAATACTGTCACTGAAGCATTGTTGGCCAAAGGAAACTTATTCATACCTTCCAAAGAGTCAAGTTCATTTAGTACCTTGAAATCATCCATTCCTTTGACTGCATCATTCTGTAAAGTGACTGATGATGCTGCTGCTGCTGCAGAACTGGAAGCAGCTACAGAATTTAGCAAAACTGCGCTTGCTTCACCTGAGACAGTGAGCATCAAATCTGTGTCAGAGGAACTCTTGAAGTCTGAACAGGAAGCAGCCCCAAGTGCGCTTTCTATTCAATACAAAAGACAGCCCATCTAAATGTAATTTCAACATTTATCACTAACAAACAGTGGCTATTCTAGCCACCTAGACATTGGCGGGGGTAAATTTTTGGAGGGAACAGACATTGGGGAGGTCATACTACTTGCCAAAATGTCAAAATTGGAGGGGATTTCAAACTGGGGGTGGGGCGAAAAATCCCCCCAGAGAAGGCCAAGAATAAACACCGACTAGCAAACAATCTAAGCTGCTCTATGAAACTGAACTGGTGGCATAATAATAATTTTAAATCATTATCTGTCTTATCCTGACCATTCTTGTTCCAAGATCTGGCTGCATCACTAGTCATTTTCTCCATTTATCTATTTCTAACTTGCCCAGTGAAAGCCAAAACCAAATTATCCTCCATCAGACGCCTAAACAATATTTACTGGCCAAAAATAGCAAAGTAAATTGACCCAGAGCAAGCACACCTGGACAAGTAGATGCTCTATTCAACCATCTGGTAAGCTGAGTTGGCTTTCTCTTTATCACTGCTTCAGTACTATTGATAGCTGGATTTGACTTTGCAATTGGAGTTGACACAGAAGAGGCAGTCACGGCATCAGCAGAGGATGAAGGCCCAGAGCAGGGCAATGATTTGATACCAGAGTAACAGGATTCAGAACTGGACGATGAGGTTGGACCAGATGACTACAACAAATTAATTTGACAACCAATATATACATACCATGCTTCAATACAATGAAATTGCTTTTCAAGTCATCTTTTTTAATCCATAAACAATATGAGGCATACTCCATAGGCCAGCACTGGCCCATCGGAGAACCGAAGGGTAAGCGCTTTCAGTTTTACGTGCCAACAGCTGAATGAGGGCCAGCCTTTCTCTTGCTGCCTTTCCTTCCACCAAGTTAACATCCGATGTACTCATCCACAGCTGATCTGACTGGGGTGCTTTGGACAAAAATAACTGAAAAGTTTTTGTCGCGGCCAGGATTTGAATCACAGACCTGAAGATCGGCAGACCAGTGTGCTAACCACTGATCCACCACGAACCATAAACAATATGCAACAAACTAGAAAACACAGCCTCAGTTATTTCAGAATAGCAAACACTCATTGATGATTAAGTTTCCATAAACCTTCAAAGGCAAATTCATTAAAGCAAATTAGGTCTGCAATGCACACAGCACAACTCACTAACAACAGACATTGTAGTATTCCTTCCAGGTGCCATGTAAATAAGTGTCTGCATGTACAAAAGCAAGTATGTACTGCGAAGTTACATTACATTGAAACAACTTACAGTCAATATAAGAATAACAGTTTACCCTAGAAATTACTGTTGAGTAAAAGAAAATGTAACTTGACTAGCCTCAAGGCTAATTTCTGCAGCATCTGACACTGTCACAGAATCATCCACGATTGATGCAGATGAAAGTACTCTTTGTGCAAACAACCTGTCTTTAATTTCTTGCCTCCGTTGCTCGGCCAGAGCCCTTCTCTCCTCCTCCTGCAAGGTCTGTATAAGTTGAAGACTTGCAGCCTCCTCTTCTGCAATCTGTTTAAGACGCTCCACATCGGTGGTCGAATAAACCTACACATTTTCACAAAACCAATAACATCAAAACACCACAAAGTCATAGATAATCTAAAACATCAGTTTTTAAAAAGATCACATGAAAAGCATTTGTGGTGTAGGATAATTAAAATTTCAACGATACCAAAATGTGTAAACATATCAGTCAGGCATAGCTGATTTTCAATAAGGGATTTCACACTATCACATATGGTATATAATTTGGCATTTTTCTAAAGTGATAAATGCATTTCAAAAAGACAAAGTCCTTTCCAAGCCTGCAGAGCTCACTGAACGATGCTGTTCTCTGTTGCTATAGCCCTTCAACCAGGTGTGCAATACCACAGAATACAGCATCGCATAGCATACCTGTTTGACTTGCACAGCTTTTTACCACTGCTACTCATTTTGTCACTGCCCTCCAGTGAGTGAGTGATGGCTGAGTCAACCTTAGGGCTCCTCCAGGTATCAAACCCATAACCTCAAGACCTCTCTCCCAATACTGTTACCACTCTGCTAACTTCCCACCAACGATGAATACATTACCCAAAGGTAAAATTACCCAAAGCTAAAATAAATGTGTATACATGTAAAAAATAATAGCTAACTAAATACATGCAATACATTGGAGAAGACATTAAAGTGATTATTAGTATGAATGCCTTACTAAACAAGAGGTGAAAGAGTTAAGATTGAACTATTAAACTATTCTGCTATTTCATATAAAGCCAATTTATATAAAACCTTTTGTAGAAATGCAAGAGTTTCATAAGTAGAAGGCAACATTTCACAAATACAGAAATAGGCCTACAGTTTTCAAATCAAAATATTGGAAGATGATAACAAAGACACCTGACACTAGCATTCATCATCAATATTCATCTCATTTACATACTGCCTTTATAGTTGATTCATTTCAATTCGGTTTTCAAATTGCACCATTTCAAACAAGCGAATATGCTTTTTTCAAACCAAAATATACTGGAGATAATCATAAAGAAACATGATTTATACAGCACTAATTTTATGGCATCTTTTACACAAACTCTGTCTCCAATGATAACAACGTAACACTATATAGATGAGTGCTACACACACACACACACACACACACACACACACACACACACACACACAAATCGCAGAGGCCATGTAGTATGCTACCTTGATTTTGTGATATACTAACATTTGAATAATTCATATAAAAGAAAATAGTGATTGAGAAGGCATAAGAGTACAAAATAATAATTTTTACAAAATAATGTGCTATATAAATGAAAGCTGCATATGCAATACAGTAAGTTATCTTGATTTTGTGATATATCAACATCTAAATAATTTATATTGAAGAAAATACTACATGTGAAGAAATAAGAGCAAAATGTAGTGAATTTTGACAATATGCCATATAAATAGCACGCTTACTGTAAACTAATATCTTGCCAGAGTGTTACTCGGGGCTAATGCTAAGGAGGTTAACTTGCAGAATACAACAATGAAATAATCCACATTGGTACTGGCTTGGTATTGAAATGAATTGAAGTTACCCGTTGGTCTGGTAAAGTAGAAGCATTGTTCTTTGCAGGAAAAATCTTCAACTCTGCTTCTGATTCTACCAGTTTCTGAATTAAAGCAAGGCTAGCAGCTTCTTCTTCCTGCTTAGCTTTTGATCGCTCTGTTTCAATCTGCAAAGTATCAACACAAAACACCTCCTTCCTAAGACAGCAAAACAGCTAACATCAAAGACATCATTAACTTGAAGCTTGTATTTTAGGAGGCCAGTTATATACACACTTGTTCACAAGATCGTATATTTGACTGTTGACTGTACAGCGCTTTTGGTTTTGGCTGATGACTATGTTACTGCACTTCATAAGTCGTCGATGATAATAATAATAATAATAATAATAATAATAATAATAATAATAATAATAATATATATACTGCCTTTGATAAATGCCATTTGACAGGATGCCTATGTCCACTGCTCAGCAAAAATAACAACAGCAGACACACAAGATGGAAAACCTTTTATACTTTAAAAGCATAGTGCTATTCCAGAGTGCTGAATAGTGAAATTGAAAGGTGCTTCAGTCTTCACAGCATAAAGTGGCATCAAAGAGGTCAATACATTTGACACTAAGCCAAAGCAAATTTCAAAATATTCTGGTGACGACATCTTTCTCTTGTTTTAATAGAACAATAAGTTATGATGTAATGTAATGTGGAATTTGTATAGCGCCTCTTCTATTGCTACTCAGAGGCGCTCCTGGCATTGGAGTCGCAGGGTAAAGTAGTGAGACTAGCTTTTGCATTGAGCAGAGCGAGGGAGTAAAAAGTGATTCCCAAATGTTAGGGTTCAAGGCATTCCAGAGGGAGGGTCCAGTCACTGCAAAAGCCCGACGATGAGTAAGAGCAGTGCGTGATCTGGGGACATAAACATTCTTCTGATCAGTGTGTGATCAAATAGATGTGTGTGTCTGTAAAAGGAATGTCTGTAAAGTTGTATCTCAAATAATTTACAGTTACTAAATTATAATGCCCTGGGTTCCAACGCTTATTTCTGGTCTAGGCGACGTAGGTAGCATAAGCCATTAATCTGGGATAGGCTGCCTTTGATTTACCCAGACCCACATTTTACCTTGCAGCTTAACGCTGCTCCTCATTTTACCACCGCCCTCTAGTGAGTAAGGCTGAGTCAACCTTAGGGCTCCTGCGTATATTGAACCCACGACCTGCTGCTCTATTGTCCAGCATTGTTACTGCTCAGCTAACTTTCCGCCCCGCCCATATTTAAGAGAGGGTAATAATAAAAATAATAACAATTAAATATATATGTAATATAATAAAAGACTTATATAGCGCCTCTTTTATTATTACTCAGAGGCACTCCATGTATAGCAAAAACCTTCTCTGCTTCCACAAAGATAAGCACAAACACATTAACTGATGTATACATATATGAATGTACCTTCTGCATCTGTTCAAAATATTCTTTCCCCAACGATCCTGCTTCAGAGATTACCTGAGACTCTGGCTCCTCTAAATTCACAAAACAACAAAATAAATCATTACTATTTAATGACAAATAGCCAAAAGTAAAATATTACATCTGAGTATTGAATTTAAAAATTCTTCACAGATAGTAATTTAATAATAGTAGTTCAATGCCATGCTTAACTTGGGTAGGATATACATCCTAAGCCTTAAATGCACAGGTGCATAATCTATTACATCACCATCATATAATAAAAATTATATAAATAAATATATAAATAAAATTATAATTGCTTGCTTCCAAAAGAATATGATATCCTTTATTCAATCCACTAACATCATCAATGCATTGCTACTCTCTTTCAAATTTTTCAAAACAAGTTTAAAAGTAAAAATGTCCCATCCATAACTCTAATTTAAAATTGTATCTAACTGCTTTTCTTCACAATCTCCTTCATAAAATGTACTTAAAATATTTTAAATCAGAAATAACCAAATACACATTTCAAAAGTTAATCGCTTTATATCTTCAACTCATTTCCACGCTTCCGACATAAACGCCTGACTCCATATCAATGTTTTTACCATCATCTTTTTAGACTTAGTTTTAGTTTACTTTGCATAACACTTTCTGACTTGCTATACGAAACAATTTCTTTATTGCATCTGGCACTTGTTATCAGACTTAAGATAGCTAAATTCATTCTCATCTCTATGATCTGTCCAAAACCTTTATGTCTACTCATTCCTTCTTTTTACTTATTACCACAGTCTTTTTTGTATTGATTTTCATTCCATACTTTTCTGACACTTGTATCAGTTTATCCATTACTTCCTGAAGCCCTTTTTGATTGCTTGCTAGCATGGCCTGATCGTCTCATGAACATTTTTTACTCCTTATCTGTATTCTCCATCGGGTACTAATTCTTGTGTCAATCATCAACAACAGCAGATGGAATCCCTGCCTTACTCACTCTCCCAATCATACACTTGGCCAGTTGTCTCTATTCTCACCAACTGACTGTCCAAGCCATAGGTTTGAAAACATAGTAAATAAAAATTATATAAATAAATATATAAATAAAATTAAACCTGACAAAACAATATTAAACAGCAAATAACTAAGACAACAATGCATTGCTACTCCAAATAACAAAACAAGTTTAAAGTAAAAAATTGAATATAACTGCTAATTTAAAATTAGAAGTCAGAATCAAATTAAAAATAAAATGTACCTATCCAAATCACCAATAATCACCTGATGGCAGTTACTGACTGACTCAACAGATTTCACGCTTTGAGCTAATTCATCTCAATAATCTGATATATCATCTTGACTATTTAATTCCCCATAACAATGACATTAAAAACAATTTCTGAATGAGCAACCACTTTTTATCCGAGGGATTCATTCTCATGTCTGTTTCTCATCCAAGTGGCAATGCGGACGCGGCAGAAAGGACAACACTGATTGGTTTTGCATTTGTGAGAAAACAATTTTAGCAGAGTTCGTGTTTGCAAAAGCGACTTTTCAATCATCAACAACATGCAGATGGAACACTCATAGTCACGAATCTTGGCCATTGTCTATAGAACAACAACTACAATGAGCCAAGTGAAAACCTGTAAATACTCTTTGTAAATACTCTATTTCACGTTAAACCTGACAACACATATTAAACAGCTTCAAATGTGCAGATAACTGAAACATTAAAAGGCATTACAAAAATTACAAAACAGTACTGAATGAATGCAGACTTTTCCATTCCCTCTATATCACAAATCACCTAAGAGTCTTTAAATGTCTAAGCACACCAGGAGCAATATTTCTCTCATAATCTGATATATATATAAATATATATATATATATATATTGCTATTTAATATTTATATCAATGACATTAAAAGATTGCCACAATGAAATTCCTAACCCGAATCTTCATCATAAAGCCTATAACTCTTATACTGCTTAAAATACATGACTGCAAATTCTATTGCTACAGTATCTTCAAGACCATCATCAATACAACACAATCTCTCTAAACTGCATTAGCTCAAGCAGTAATCAAGATGCTCTCAATTTCAATTTAAATACAGCTTTGATAGTGATGCACTGGAGTAGAGCATCAACCAAAGCACCTTCCGTAACATTCTCCTGTGACCAGCGAATTACTGCCAGTGTTTTGAACTTTGCATGTGGTTGTTCTGCCATGTATTTATTAGAGCAACCCATCTCAGTAAGTATTCACTAGCTTAAATGCTTGTTGTCATAGCATGCAGGAGCACTGAGAATTAACATATAACACAGATAATGTTAATTTCCATTGAGTGAGTGAAGATGTGAGAACCAATCAAAGATGTTTCTACCAACTTCAACAACTACGGGTAGTGATCGACTCTCTGTCGCAGGAATCAATGCAAGTCTTGTTCCATGCATTCATAGCATCTCGTCTCGATTACTGTAATAGCCTACTTGCATGTACGGCCAGAAACCAAATATATAGACTCCAACTTGTTCAGAATGCAGTGGCACGACTCATCACGCGGACCTCAAGGCGGCAACACATCACCTCTGTTCTGCAACAACTCCACTGGTTGCCGGTACATAAGCGAATATCGTACAAGCTGCTTTCGCTAGTCGACAGATGTCTAAGAAAGAAGCTCCGCAGTATCTTATTCGAGACTGTAAACTGTTGTCTGATACAGCTCTCACTCGAACGATGGTCATGCGTGCCAATTCCACCAGGACATTATCCGTGCCATGCACTCGTACCAGAATGGGAGAGCGTGCATTCAGGGTGATTGGTCCATCACTCTGGAATCAACTTCCGCCTCCTCTTAGAGATGGAATTTTAAACCGTGACATTTTTCTCGCTCGACTTAAAACATATATGTTTGGCCTGGCAACCGAGGCGCATTTGTAATAATTGCGCCTAGTAAATGAACTTTATGTATGTATGTATGTATGTATAACATCATGGCAAGAAGTTATTCAGAAATCTTTTCAGCTATTTCACATGACTCTTGCATATAAATAAGAGCAACTGATAGAGTTAGGAGTATGCTTGTGGTTAATTCAATAAAGCATTTCATTCAACAATATTTATTAGAACTTCTTGGTTGTCTTGATCAACAGAATTTGCTTCAAACTTTATTTCTCATGTTTTCGCTTTATGCTTTGGGATGATAAATGTGAATTTTAGTGGGTGGCAGTGTTGTGCATGAGGTCAAAGCTTCCCTGATGATAAAACGTACCATCAGAAGCTCAGGGAAACTACGCTCAGCAAAAAACCATTGCACATGCAGAGGAAACCAACTTTTATAACGACCATCAAAGAATGGCATATATATTTAAAGAAAGGATGAGCTGCTCCTGGTGAAATTACTCACACCAACCTGACGTGCAACCAATATTTTTGAACATGACTGTAGAGTGGTATTAAGAGTGTTTAGCATTTATAAATGCTTTTAACATTGAGAAATAATTTGGACTCCTAAACTGTGGGATTACCCAAGGTAGAGTTTTGGAATAGGCGCACCATACTTATGTCAAGGTTCGAGTTTGCACCTTTACATATACAAATCAACAATGATTCTACAGACTTACAGTAGCCGAGTTCTGCCGCAGCTATTACTCTAAGTGCATGTTTTGCTTCATTTGTTAATAGTTTAGGCTACTACCTTTCTTTTTCACCTCCTTCATTTTAAAACACATCTATCATTGAGCTTGAATCAGCATTCTCATCAATCTCTGCATGGATGTCATCTAATCTCCTTGCGGTAATCCTGCAGTTTAGGTGCGTAAATTATTTCAGCTATTTTAAATTATATTTATGACATTAAAACCTCTGTATAACAACAAAAGTATCTTTATTATTTCATAAAGTTAACATAACAGCACCTTACTTGTGAATATCGCTATCGTCAGGATCGACGAAGTGATGTTGATGGCCTATAACATCGTGCATGTATATGCCATTGCCGATACGGTCAATATTGGCGTAAGATGGCCAACCGTCAGAAATTATATGAGTACCAGGGAGAATAATCTCTGAACTAATGGCTCCAGCGTAGCAGCTGTGCGGTTAGGAACCTCAATCAGAAAGCACTTACCAGTGCCGTGTTCAATGCAGCCAAACACTCAATGGCCATCTCGCCACTGACCATAGTAAAATAATTTACGCACCTAAACTGCAGGATTACCCTCCTTGCTCTCAACCCATCTTAGCCAGAGTTTCTTTTAATTGGACTTACCTAAGTTACCTCAACAACTAAAAAACATGACAATCTTAAACTAGTTTTGGGTCCTGACACTGAAAGGCTGAGCGCCTAAAAATAAGCAGCTACTGCTGTGCTGCTCTTAAAGCGTTATATAAATCCAAAAGATTTTACTTACTTATTTTTACTTACGATGCCCGGTGAAAACCAAGGGTCTTATCGTCCTTAATGGTTTCAGACAGCTAACAGCGCTTGCCAATTTTAACTGCCTAAATTGAGAACGTAAAAATATAACAGTGCATCATCAAAGAAGGACTCACGGGATTTCCTTACACACTTTTATTTTAAAATCATTTTATAAACCCGCGAAGATAATCGAAGAACCATAGAATCAAGCAAATTTGAAACATACTATACATATGATAGACTCTATGATTTGAAATAATTTATATATATATATATTTGAACTTACAGTAGAATTGTGTTTATATAAGTCTATGGTATATAGATACCTCTGGTTGGGGTCGTCCATAAATTACGTCATGCGATTTTGGCACTTTTTGACTCTCCACGTAACGCGACGTAACAAAACGTCAGACCTCCTAAAATATGACGTCACAACGAGCCGACCCCCCTTTTCGCCTTCCAAAAAGTCTTGACAAGGGGTCGTCCATAAATGACGTTACGCTAGTTTGGCAGTTTTTTGATTAATCGAAATCGTTCGTAACGCGTCGTAATCAAAATCAGACCCGATTTTATGACGTAACAACATCCTTGTATTTTTCGTAATTGTACTTTTTTTCCTCTTAAAATATCCCTGACAAGCAAAAAAGGTAATAATAATAATAATAATAATAATAATAATAATAATAATAATAATAATAATAATGGTAACAGTAAAAACTCTCTCATGACCTAATTTATTTTTACAAAGACGTCACATTTACGGAAACCTCCCTCGTGGTCACCCTTCTTAACAAATAGCCGACTCCCCTCTAACCGCGTGACTACCATTTATGGACGACTCCTTGAGTGTAGCAGTAACTAAATAAAATAGTAAATCAAGATTGGCCAAGAAATAGGAAAAAATTTGGGGTTGGAAACCAGGGCTTTGTGCTGCCAAGAGCAAGGAGCTGTCGCTCCGGAAAAATTAGACTTTTTGGCAAAATTAAATTATTAAATAGAAAGTTGTACATTGTTGTATTGTATTGATTATAATCATTAGGCTATATATATATATATATATATATATATATATATATATATATATATATATAACAAAAAGCCTGGACAAAACTAAAGACGTCTTATCATATCCATGGCTAGGTTATTTGTGCAATTATAATTAAGTGAGTAAATAAATAAATAAGTAAATAAATAAATAATTGACTATTTCTCGCTAGTTTTTCCTGCCAGCAGTGCTGTCACATAGATTATCCGTGCGGTTGGCGAACGAAGAAAGCTGGACACTCTTTTTGCAAGTGCAAGTAAAGAATCAACCATACACTGTATAGATATATTGTATGCCAATGTTCTCATAGTTGCATATAT
This sequence comes from Metaphire vulgaris, assembly GCA_018105865.1. NCBI lineage: Eukaryota > Metazoa > Annelida > Clitellata > Crassiclitellata > Megascolecidae > Metaphire > Metaphire vulgaris. The sequence continues at coordinate 5,512,591 of CM030860.1, read as the reverse complement.
AACGACAGCGTATGCGAATTATTGCATGCAATTATCTTCATCATTACACTTTTACTAACAAGTCTAGGCCTATATCGAGGACGGATCAGCAAAGACATCAACATTCAACATAGGCCTACTGTCTACTTCTGAAGTTCTGATGATTAACAGGCCTGTTCTGTACGCTAAAAAATTGGCTGAAAATTTAGGATCGTCGTGAGCATTGGTCGGGGAAACTTGCATTAATCTGGCTTCTCTGATCGTAATAGGCTACCTACAGCCGTAACCCTCGTTGATTTGATATTGTGACAGTGCTACAGATGGGTTCGTTGGGTTGATTTGGTCATATCTGTTGCTCAAATGGTTTAGAGTCTATCGACGACAACACCCTGAGATGAACAAAATCTTGTCCATTTTATTGATAGCTAGTAGGTCCCATAGACTCACCTATTTGTCTGTGGACAGAAGAACAACGGAGCGGAATTAAGCAGAGTCTCGGTCAGAATACTAACGAGGAACTCAACAGGACCTATGGGCCTACGACCCATAAAGCCTTCTACGGCGTGAAATAATGCCATCGATCGTAGTCGCTCCGCTGTCTACGCACAACAGACGCGATTGTCTTAGAAGTCAATAATTATGAAATATTTAAACGGTTTTATTTATAAGAATACGATTATTATTAATTTTAAAAGGTAATTACTAAATATGCTTTCAAATTAAGAAAAATCCGACTAGACACAGGCCTATTTTGAACCCTTATTTTGCGCATTCTTTGAATTAAAATTGGAGCGTTCGATTTACATTTACATTTGGCTGATAACATACCTTCCCCATAGCTATTTTAAGAGAGGCTGAGCGCCTAAGAATAAGCAGCTACTGTTGTGCTGCTTTCCAAGGCGCTATAAAAATCCACGAGATTTTACTTTACTTTTACTTTTATTTATACTTACTTTACAGCTGAGACTTTTCATTTATGAAAATTCCGACTAGTCAAAGACGATTTATTTTAGTGTATTGGAATGTTATTTTTTTGTCAGACCGCCTTCGTTGAAAGTAGGCTAAAAACTAGGGGAGCAATCCGGCGGACTCCCTTTTCTGAAACATTGAACATTGGATTTGGGTAGCATTGACTTCAAAGAAACAAAAATTGTGAGAATTAGGACTTCCACTTAGGCCTACCATTAGAATCTTTTATGTCCTGTTCATAAGAATAAACTTCTATTAGACCTAGGGCCCTAGGCCGCGAGGCTCGATCCCCTAATTTTCGAGAGGCTATTATAGGGAAGGGAAACCCTAAGCCCAGTGGCGTAAACCTGGCGTCAACATTGGGGGGGATAGAATAACTTTTTAAAAGTTGACCCCCCAGAAATATAAAAATCTCCCCTCCATTATGGGTGATATTGAATATTATGGTGGGGACTTAAAATCGCGCATGAAATACGTCTTGACAAGCAAAAAAGGTCATCCTGATATTGTTATATTTTTCCCTCTCCAAATACCCTGACAATCAAAAAAAGGTCATCCGAAATTAGAGAATGCGGATTTGGTGTAATTCTGGCAACAACATCATAACTTCATGGGGTAGGATAGAATTTTTAATTTTTTACCATATAGCCCCCAGAACATTGGGGGGATAATTGATACTCTGTCCCCCGCCAACTAGTTATTCGCCGTCCCCCCGTGTTTTACGCCCATGCCTAAGCCCCCACTTTTTACTCACGTTTACGCCCTTTTGCCCTGTCTGTTCAACTGAAGAGTCTAACGTACATCGTTCGTTCCTCCATTTGACGCATATTCGGTGTCTCAATGCGTTTAGGCTTTGAAATTGAAAATGCTGAAAACCCAATAAAAATTCACGGACATTTTTGTGCCGTTAATCCTATACCCTGCCAGCAAAAAGTATGCGGACCGCTAGCGGACCGAGTGCCTGTCATTTGGCGGCCCGATGTCGGTTGCCGCTACCGGTGTACTGTCATTTTGCACATCGGTTTATGAGCGGACCGCTGTCGGCATGCCGATCATCGGCAAGACAGCGGTCCACTAGCTAGCCGCAAGCTGACCAGATGGCGGCTGGATATCGGACCTATGTAGGGACGCTGGCGGCATTTATATAGCTCCATTGATTTGCAGTGCAGGTTCGGCCCTATTCCCATACTCCCTGCACTGGCAACCAGGATATTTTTACGCCCCTAGCACCCCCCCCATTTGAGGTGGACCCCAAATTTGGCAATGTGACAATGGTATGCATACAAAATGCATACTAATTAGCTCTGACACCCCCAATTTCAGGTCGACACCCCTAAATTCACAACCTAGAAATATCACTGATGGCAACCCATCAGGATATTTCTAGGATTGTGAATGGGTGGGAGGTGTGTCGACCTCAAAACGGGGGTCCAGAGCTAATTAGTATGCATTTTGTATGCATACCATTGCAACATTAACAAATTTTGGGGGATGTCAACCTCAAATTGGGGTGGGGTAAAAATATCCTGCAACCCATTCAGTTGATCAGGGCAACAAGATGATTTATTGGTCATATACTCCCTCAACTGATATGGTCACAAAATATAGATCACATGCATACCCAGAAAAATAATGCAAGAAGTTTCATTAGAATATATGTTATAAAATATAACATAAATAGCATATCTCAAAGCAGAAAAAGATCTAATATGTTCAGATTGTGGCTAAAACACGTTACGGATGTCCACTGATAATACATTAACACTGCATATAAGAATTGAAAGAAAGGGTTATAAATGACAATCTGAATAAAGAAATTTAAAAGTTGACGTGGTTTAGTATTAGCAACAAAAAACATAATTGAATGATTAAACACCAATATTAAGCATGGAGTCTTTTGGGAAACATTGAATTGCACCAGCGTGCCAAGTCAAAAGAAATTCGTGATTTTATGCTGCATAATAATGTTATATTTCATTGCACGATCCTTAAAACCACCCGAATTGGAGAATTTCACAAAACAATCGGTTGCCTGACAATCGGAAGTCAGAACATTCGGCAAAAAGGCAAATTATTACAGCTGTAATATTCAAGTTACCACAATTAGCATGTTAAAAAAATTTAGTCAGAAAAGTCAGATTCTGCAGCTAATTGTTCTTATGCGCCTTGTAATTTGTAGCAGTTAACAATTGACACTGTTGCTGGTTCTTTCCGCATGGAGACATGCTGCCCGCCCTCCCGATCAAGTGCGCCAACAGACAGCGCACTATCTCTTTCTGAATGTCAGCATCTGTTACATTCCCCAAAATGGAATTTCTTCTGAAGCTCCTGTTAAGGAACAAACAAACAAAAGTAGTGTACCTACTGTTTTACGACGCTGATCAGAGTTTCAATAGCTAGTTAGAAATTTATCAAGATAATTAATAAACACTGCAGGCATACTCCATTGGCTCAGCGCCCGTGGGACTTCCGAGAAGGGTTATAGCGCCTTCAGTTTTACATAGCAACTGCTGAATGAGATGGGTTGCCAGCCTTTCCCTCGCCGCCTTTCCATCCACCGAAACACCCGATGTACTCATTCACAGCTGAGTCGACTGAGGGGCGCCAGTGACAGAAACAGCCGAAAATATCTGCACGGCTGATAGATTATAAATTTACAACTGCCATTATAATCAAATCAAACATAACATAATGAAGACAAAACCTAAACTGCTGTACCATGAATCAAGAATCTAATAAAACAGAACATTTAAATATGCATTCAAGTTACTCACTCTCGAAATAACTCAGCAGCAGCAGTTTGCCAAATATAAGAGATATAAATGACCTCAATTTATGGGAAGTCAAGTGTGAACAGAGATCTCCAAATAAGACTCACCCGGCATTAGGCCAATGGCAGGCCTCTCCATAGCTATAGTTGATAACATCACAATGGAGTTCAACTGCTTTTATTATCTAAGAACAAGAAATAGATTGAAGTTTTAACTCCAGCATTTTCATTTGCTCAGAGCAACATTTGCACCAATCAAAATGAAATCACATAACAGCAACACACGAAATATAAAACAAAGGACCAGCCGAGGACACAACACACGACAGACATAGAAACAAAAGACAGCGGAAGGAAGTCTGAAGAAAATTCCAGATGCAGTGCAAAAATTACTCTAAGGCAAAACGACAGCAGAAGAGACAAAGGTCTTACGTCCCCGTGTGTCAGGGGGCAGTTCCAGTCTCCATGGAATCCAGGCGATTGTTTCCGATCTTGATTGAAACAATCTGGGCTGTTGCAATTCCACACTTCTCCGGTTCATTCCTAAAATATCCGGCAGCAATGCAGGCAACGTGAGTTCCGTGAGCGCCTGACAACAACTGTAAACAACAAGAAAAACAGGAATGCCAAATCAACCAATCATCACAGAAATAAAAAAATTCATTTTGAAAACTAGATCAGCATCATAATATATCTAAATATTTCTTATTCGTTTATAAATATAATTGAATGATCATCAAATGCTAAATCAGCAAATCAAGTCCAGCACTGGGCAGTGAACCTGAATTGGTGACAATTTCAAGTAGATTTCCATCCTGATGAACGTTCACAACGTAATTCGTCTTTGCTACAAGAGGGGTTTCACAAACGAATGAAAACAAATAGAATAAAATCACTCTTCTTCCAGACAATCCTGTAATTTCTCCATCTACTGCCTCTACTATTGTTGATGTATCAACATCCCTTGATCCTGTGACATCAACTATATCAACAATCTTTGGCTGACCATCTGTTGTCGTCTACCACAGAACATTTTAATCAATAACTGTCAATTCTTTACTACTCCGGATAAATATTTTTACAATTAATTACATACAACTCATCCAAAACCCAGACCAAGAACTAAAAAATTGTATTAGATAAAAATGTGACCCATAATGTCTCTTCAGTACAATTGCTAATGAAAAGTAGGTTTTATTAAAAGAAACTTCAACTGTGATCACACTTTAGCAGCTAAAGAGATCGTGCTCTGTCAATCTGACCATAGCCTCAGCTCAGTTTAAACGAGGTCTATTCTAAAGAAATTTTTGCGCTGAATAAATGTGGCGATTGTGAACCTGGAGTCCGGCTGCGAGGGATCGATGCCGGTGTCGAGGACGGCGATCGTAACTCCGCGTGGGTCGCAGTCCGTATACTTGCTGAGGAAGGACCAGGCCCGGTCTCCTTCTTTGGCAAAAGACCATCCAACGAGAACTCTAAGTCCACCAACGACGACGCCATCTTCCCTTCAAATTTCTACTAAACAATGAGTTCCCTCCTTTTCGGCGCACAATGCGCGCATGCGCACTCGCAGCATCGCTTTATGCCGCAATGAACGCTGGGAGACTAACGGCAACACGTACGTGCCTCCATTTTAAAATAATTCGCCGAATTTGGACCGCTAGCGGTAACCATCGTTTTGCCGACATCGGCATGCCGAGCAAAACTATATGTCGGTCCGCTGTATATTGCGGGCCGGGTAGTACAACCTCGGTCTCGAAAATAAGCCGAGGGGTAAAAGCAGGGCTTTTTGTGCTGGAACGAGGCGGAGCCATGCACGTTCCGGAAAATCTGAAGACGTATTTTTGCAACATTAAATTCATAAATAGAAAATTTGGAACTGATAAAGTTCTAAATTTTCTATGTAGGCCTATAAATTTAATGTTGCATTGATTATAAGCAATATTATAAGTAAATGTTCGGCCGCTACGTCATGTTGACAATCGACTTCTGACTATTGCGCTTCGAAAAATATTTTTTACAAAGAAGGCCTAGGTAAAAGTCATTTGTTTTAATAGAAGCCAAGTACTCTGAATAGAGAATTTACAGTAGTGTCTAACCTGTCTATCTGTAGACACATTGGTCTACGACTAGGACGACGAAGAAAAAAACTAACTATGATGACGATAATGATGAATCAGTGTAGTAGTGGCGTATAGGAAGGGGGCGAGGGCAGTGGCGGCTCTAGGATTTGGCAAGTGGGGAGGGGCCGTTGGGGGGCAACTTCTAATCATGGGGGGCCAACCATTTGTTGTTTAATGTATGTTTAAGTATAGGGTCCCAACTTTCTGGCTCTCAATAGGGCAGAAAGACCTGAAAAGCCGCCACTGGTCGAGGGCGGTCCGCCCTGGAGGGCGGCACGTTCCTGGGGGCGGTATTTTGAGGGGGTAAAGCATATTTCCACTGGCGCTGGCTGTCGACGACCGTTTTTGCGCTTCAGACTTTTTCAGGCGACGAACACAATTTTCCAGAAATTTCTAAACTTCTTCCCCTGGCGGCGCCAATCCACTCTAGCTGCTGACGAAGACGATTTATGATGAGAACTAGGAAGGGCCTACAGTACAGTAGTTTCCCATTCAGAGTTTAAAATATAATTTACAGTAAGTTATGAGCAGTGCCGGATTTTGAACAAATGAGGCCCTGTGCCTAGTTAACTTATGAGGACCCTTATGTTGGCCCAGAAGGAGGTGGGCCCGGTAGGTCAATACAGGCAGCCAGGCATACTTAGTCAGAAAATTTTGGAGTAGTTAAAATGCGACGTGTTACCTGATCAATCATCAATTTTTGCAATGTTGTTTGATAAAGCAGTTTAATGTTTATACAAAATAGTTTAATAATCATAAATGCCCTGTCTTTGTATTACCCTGTTAATCGTATGACAAAAAATTCATCGTAAATTTTTAATTTTTCCCAAGTGGATGGGGTCCTCTGTGCTACGAGGTTCTGTACTAGAGTACACCTTAGCACAATGGCAAATCCGGCACTGGTTATGAGCAGCCTTTTTCATACCAAACTCAATCAGTGTATAAACAACAGAAGGTACCCTAATAGATGGACATTGGAGAAAATACGGCTGTTTAAAAAAATCAATCAGAATTTTATTTTCATTCAAAGACCGAGAATTGATTAATTGTATTTCCTGCGTTTTCACGACTTCACAGACTTTGCAAAGCGCTTTACTTCAGCTCAACACGAAAACCGCAAAATAAACAAATGATGATGTGCTTATTGGTCTTTCATCATCATCATCATCATCATCATCATCATCATCATCATCATCATCATCATCATCATCATCATCATCATCATCATCATCATCATCATCATCATCATCATCATCATCATCATCATCATCATAATCGTCGTTGTCGTCATCGTCATCATCATCATCATCATCATCATCATAACCATCATCATCATCATCATAATCGTCGTTGTCGTTGTCGTCATCGTCATCATCATCGTCGTCGTCGTCGTCGTCGTCATCATCATCATCAGACGGTGTACGGGTGCACTTACGCTTCTCTTGTCTTCAGACCATTTAATCATTTCCCTCACTTCCTCTTTGAACTTCCCTTAATTTGAGAACGGCACTTCGGAGTGAACAATGATTGTCACGACCGATCACTTCGACTGGAAAAGTGAAACTGACGCTCTCTGTCTCTGTCTCTGTCTCTCCTGTCTCTGTCTCTGTCTCTGTCTCTGTCTCTGTCTCTGTCTCTGTCTCTGTCTCTGTCTCTGTCTCTCTCTCTCTCTCTCTCTCTCTCTCTCTCTCTCTCTCTCTGTCTCTGTTTGCGCTGTCGTACAAGTGGTCCGTTCGTTGTTCCTCGCTCGCAGGAAGAGGAAGAGAAGGTGGAGGAGGAGGAGGAGCAATAGAGGTGGCGTCCGTGGGTGGCACACTTCGATGGGGGAGGGGCGTCTCTTTAACCCTCGCGTGATCATCGTTGTCACTCCAATCGACCGATGGCGTGCAATTCGAAGGCGGATGCGTATAGATAGAGACGATCGTCACCGGAATGAGCGTGACGTCCAGTGACCAGCGTGATTGGTGTCTGTTTTTATGGCGTTCTAGTGGACGAAGATCACAGGGCGGCGGCGGCGACGACGACGACGATGACGACGACGACGATGACGACGACGTGATGGATGCGAGTGTTGTGACAATATTGTCGTAGGTTCTTTTGTCGCAGTGACTGCTGTGAATTGGGACATCGGCGAGAGAGAGAGAGAGAGAGAGAGAGAGAGAGAGAGGATCGAGTGCTCGGCGCTAATTATTCGAAAACGACGGAGAGGAAAAGGAGGAGGAGGAGGAGGAGGCGACGACGATTCTGGTTCCGTAAACATATTCCGTCTATTTAAGGGATTCAATCGGGACGCCGAGTTACGTTTCACTTCGAGAGACGACCAACGAATCAGCAACTCAAGGCGATTTCCAAGATTCCGAAAGGCTCCGGTAAGCATGCAGCGACAATGCGAGTCTAATTACGAGGACAGAAAATGACACGAGAACGCATTAAGTGGATTAGTAAGTAAGTAAGTAGTATGAAAGAAAGCAAGAAAGCGAGTAAGTAAATAGATAAGTAATAGATCAAGTAAGTAAGTAGGTAGGTGAGTTATTAGGCGAGCAGGTGAGCAAGCAACTAAGCAGACAAGATGTGAGATGATGACAGACGTATATACGATTTGGATAAATTTCTGACAGCAGCGGGTTCTGCGGTGCCTCCTGCTGCTGCAGGCAAAGTTGTGGTATGCGTGTGTATGGGGCAGTGTCGGATCCACATGGAGGTCCGGGGGGCCCGTGCCCCCTATTGAATGTCTGCCCCCAGTGGCCTCCTGTCGGGACCCTATACTTACTACTACATACCTATCAGCAAATGGTTGACCCCATGCTTAGAAGTTGCCACCCCAACGCCCCCTCCCCACTTGCCAAATCCTGGAGCCGCCAATGGCAAGATGAAGGCCAACGACGAATCTCACAGTCTCTTCGTCCATGCGCAGAAAGCAATCGGCACAGACAGTGCATGAATTAAGGATCTGGATCATCTGGGGCTGTTGGTTCCATGGTCTTCTATGTGTGCTGTGATCCGCATAATTTCTATAGCACTTGTGAAGCTTAATTCCTGCAAATGAGCATTTTCTTCGGCCATTTTTCTCAGCCTCAATCCCAATCTCTTCTGTCCTGTGTTCACGTGACCAACCCGTCGTTGTAGGCTACTTTCTCTGATAATTATTAATTGTGTGCTGACACATGTAAAATCGAGTTGGAGCGAGCGTCTCAATGTTTATTAGTACAGCAGGTGACATTAAGTAAGCAAGCAAGTAAAGTCTCGCGGATTTATATAGCGCTTTTGAAAGTAGCGCGACAGTAACTGCTTATTTTTAGGCGCTTAGCCTTTCTTAAAGTAGTTGTGAGAAAGGTGAACGATCAGCCAGACACAATGTCTTACTTATCTACCGCTGTTTGGGCTTGTGATGGTTGTGTTGAAGAGTGCATTTGATCCCCTGCTGTGTTATTTTTTCCCCCTTCAGACGTGTCCTTCTGCACAATGAGCCGTCGCCTCTGCCCTGTTGTTCCTCTGCTGATGCTCCTATTCGTCGGCGTTTCGCTGGTCATCCGGTCGTCATCCGCTGCCCCTCCTCCTTTCGACGACCAACTGCCGGACACTACCGGACTGTTCTTCGGAAAGCGGGCGTTCCATCCGAACATGAACAATCTGCTGTTTGGAAAGAGGAGTTACGCGCAGCCGACGCCGGAGGAGACGCAGTACATATGCAAGTCCGTTAGATCGACTTGCGCTCGACTGGGACTTGACGACTGACGGCGCTCTTGTCTCTGGTGCGGGGTCAGAGCCTTCGAATCCAATCGGTGTTAGAAGACATTGACTCAGGATACATGTGGTCTACTGTTTGTCATAAGTCAAATGAATTTCAACAAAGGATTTACTACTACTTATCATGATTTCATAGCGATAGTGAACTTCAAATTTGTTATTTTGCTATAATGAACGAGAGAAAAAATTATTCCAGTCATCACGTTTGAACACCGAAACGTAGTACCTAATCATTTTCATTTGACATTTCAGTGAGCTACAAAATTAACTGCAGGGCTCACTCAGTTAAAATCTTTAGATATATGTGAATTAGTTCGAAATTAATAATAGACGTTGTCTTTCGTAACCTCTAATGTTGACATTTCAAAGTTTCCAATGCAGGCCTTTTACTGGACTTCTGACTGAAATGAAAAACGGCTTCAAATGGCTTCAAATGGCTTCGGTCGGTCGTAGAATATTTCTCTAAATTAGAGACCGAAGACTTTCTTGGAAGCTAAAAGATAAACTTTGATTCATCAGATGACAGAGAATTAGGAGCAGAAAACCTTGATAGCAGAAAGGCTCCATAGAAAAACAAATTTCAATCGATGATTCCAGGTAGAAATAAACTATAATCACACAATTCTACCTTAATTATTATAGTTCATAAAATATTTCCACTTTATGCCAAATTCTGACATTTACTTGCAGTTTAAATGGAAGGCACAACTTTGCTTGCTCTCGAGAGTAGAATATAAAATTGTTTGCTAGCGTAAATCGAATACAAGAGAAAGGAATCGAATTGCATCATACGATATTGTCGAATTTGTCGATCGATTGTAATTTGCATAATTCAAAGACCCCCTTCCGACAACTCTTTATTCTCAAGCATACGATGGCGCAGTTCATTGCTGTCAGATCAGCTTGTCCCAATCAGATCCTCGTAATAAGACCAAATTATATCTAAGCATGATTAGATGTTGCAACTGTTCGTCTTTACAGCATTAAACGTTTGAGGTGCATATGAAGTCTAGGCCCCACAGCGATCGATTTGTAAAAAAACGTCAATGGAATGGGGTAGGAACCGTAGGACAACTGGAAATTAAGATTTTTCTATCTCCACCTGGAGTTCACCGCTACCAATGGCAGATGACGCGCTGAACCTCCCTAACTGCCAATCAAATTGAACGTTGTACAGACGGTGGTCTGCAATCAAAAAACTCATCTTTGCTAAATCGTTAGCAACCTCTGGATGAGAATTACTTTGATAGCGTCATCTCTATAAACCCAGCTAAACATAACTCTGTGACAAACAGACTAGACGCTCCATTGAGGAGTGCAGAGTGTCGGGAGTGCATTGGTCCTATAGAAATCCCACACTCTTGAAGTAGTAGGCCTACCCTACTGTTGAATTCTAGTATATCGAAAGAAATTCGGTAGTTGACGGCAGATATAATATATAATCAATATCTGTAATATATTATAATAATCTTTATTCGTGACAAGCACAGCATCAGAATAATACACAAACAAGGAATAGGCTAACACAAATCAACTGAACAAACCTAAATAAAATAAACTAATAATAAACTAATATATACATAATTTATAGATCATAATAATTTATAGATCATATTACGTTTGGTGCGTTGATGTCGGCCGGACAGAAGATGGATGGACGACATATAGAAGAATGGACTGGAATGGCTATAACAACAGCAATAAAAGCATCAAAAGAAAGAACCAGTGATGTTAACAAGGACCGACCAGCCAAGGACGAGGATAAGGACAAGGACCGACCCCCCAAGGACGAGGATAAGGACAAGGACCGACCCCCCAAGGACGAGGATAAGGACGAGGACCGACCCTCCAAGGACGAGGACAAGGACGAGGACTTACCCCGCAAGCACAAGGACCACAAGAACTGACCCCCAAGGACAAGGATCAAGGACAAGGACAAGGACCAACTTCTGTCAGAAAAAAAGTCAGAAAGGAAAAAACCAAACACAATTTCATTTCGAATCACAAAATTAGAAAAGGAAAAAAAGAATGTTGTAAAACATAGTCTAGTCAACAGCAATGCTGCATTTCAAATGCGCCTTTGACTTTAGCCACCTAGCTATGTTACTACGAAATTGTCAAATTGTCAAATTAATAATAATAATAATAATAATAATAATAATAATAATAAATGAGCAAGTGTTTCCAGCAGCTGATCAGTCATGCACACACGGTGAGGTCTAATTATAACACTGGTCAACAAGGTTTTTGTTTCCTGTGCAATTTCTGGTGTTCCAGGTAGATTTTGTCATGCTGATTACAGGAATAATTTTGAAATTTTCCTATCACGTAAGTTTTTTGAGAAAAAGCTGATTTTATATTTTAAAATTATAAGAATTTTAAAATCGTGGTTTTCGAGAGTTATCCGAGTTATGGGTATTCAGGTTAGGCAAGAATCTTATGTGACCGCCATAACAGATGTAATATGCACTGCTGGCTCACTTAACTACATGGATTTTGAAAATTAGTATAATTAGCAGTGTTGTATGAAGTACTCAGTTTGAGTACTCAAGTAAAAGTAAAAGTATTGTGTCATTTATTTACTTAAGTAAAAGTAAAAAGTACCTATGAAAATAGTTACTCAAGTAAAAGTAAAAAAGTACTCCCCAAAAAGTTACTTTTAAAGTAAAAAGTAAAAAGTACCGCGATAGACGGAATCGTCAACAGCTCCACATTATCATGTTAAATCACATTTTTATTAGGACCTAATCTTTTAAACAACATGCAGTAGCCTCAACAGTCAACGCGTACATATATCAGGGCTGAAAAATGTGGTTTTAAAAACCTAGGTTTTTTAGGGCTTGAAAAAAACAACCGAAAGTCAAAATTTAGGCTTTTAGGGTTTTGTTCTATAAAAAGAAAAATGAAAACTCATATTTAATGTCCTTAAAGTTTTTTTACTCTCTGCAGACAGAGAAACATACGTGTGGCACGAATTTAGAGAAAGGTTTATACTTTATGGGCTTTGACATGTGAGAAGCTAGAGTATAGCAAATGGTTAATCTAAAAATCTAAATTTTATATGTATAAAGCTAGGGGTTTTCCACCCTTGGCACATAGGCCCTATACACCATTAACTTCTACATTAGCAGCGTCAAAAATAGCCAGAGCTCGTTGTTCATTCTAACAACTTTGCTTTGGGATTAAGTAAGTACGGGAAGCTGGGAATAATTAAACACCGTGTTTGAACAGCAACACAAGTAAATGCAACGAAAGTTGGCGATGAGAAATTTTACTTGTAACGAGACGTGAAATACATAATGTAACGAAGTAAAAGTACTAATATTTGAATAAAAACTTACTTCGTTACAAGTACAAAGTACTCTGCAAATTGTGTACTTCGTTACAGTGCGAAGTACTCAGAATTGTACTTAAGTATTGCAACGCGTTACTTCTACTTCGTTACCGCGCAACACTGTAATTAGGCATGTCCAGACATGCCCAGACGCGCCCAAACCTGTCTTCAAGACTACATGCCTAGCATGTATTGTTGCTATGGTTACGCAGTCCTATATAAATACCAAGCAGAACTAGGAAGCAGCTGCAGTCTTTCTATTTGATGAGATATAACTGTTTAGTTAAAGGCTGTGAATTGAATATATTAACTAATTTAATTAAAGTTTCTGAAATGTCGCGTCGATGTCGCAATAGCAGTGACACGTTCTGCTACATCTGTGGAGAGTTTACGTTGAAATCACAGAAGCGGAGTATGACAGCAATCATAAAGAAAGGATATGAGTTATACTTTAGATGCAAAATTGGCGACCAGGACAAAGTATGGGCACCTCATATATGTTGTTCATCTTGTGCTACCAGTCTGCGAGCTTGGCTTGCAGGTAAGCGTCCATCCATGCCATTCGCCATACCAATGATATGGAGGGAACAGAATAATCATGTAACGGATTGCTATTTCTGCATGACGAATGTTACAGGATTTTCTTCAAAGAATAGGAAGTCTATTGAGTATCCTAACCTTGCCTCGGCAATGAGACCAGTTCCACACGACGAGAGTCTTCCTGTTCCAACCCCCCCCCCGAGTTTTGGACACTGGAGGACGAGAACGAGCATGCAGAGACAGATGAAATGCTGCAGATAGTTGATGATTCAGCTACGGAAGACCCAAAGTTTGAGCCATCGACATCCAGCAATCCTCATTTGATTTCTCAGGCAGAGCTCAATGATCTGGTCAGAGACTTAGATTTGTCAAAAAATCAAACAGAATTGCTTGGATCTAGGTTGCAAGGATGGAATCTGCTCTCTCCAGGTACAAAAATGTCAGTATTTCGTAAACGGCATGAAGACTTGACTCGATTCTTCAAAAAAATCGACAGTCTTACTTTTTGCATTGACATTGATGGATTGCTTTCTGCTTTCGGCTGTAAGCACAATCCATCCGAATGGCGACTTTTTTTGACTCTTCGCTGTTAAGTTTAAAGGCTGTTTTGCTGCACAATGGCAATTCATGCCCTTCAGTACCCATTGGACATGCTGCTTACATGAAGGAAACATATGAGAACGTGCAGCTGCTATTGAAACACATAGAATACTCGAGATACAACTGGAATATATGTGGAGATCTGAAAGTTGTTGCAATTCTACTCGGTCTGCAGCTAGGCTACACCAAGTACTGCTGCTTTCTTTGCGAGTGGGACAGCCGAGCTAGAGATTCACATTATGTGAGAAAGGTCTGGCCACCTCGCAGGGACTTGGTTCCAGGACACAAGAACGTTAAACATGATCCTCTCGTTGATCCGAAGAACATTTATCTCCCACCTTTGCATATCAAACTTGGGTTAATGAAAAACTTTGTCAAAGCAATGAACAAAGAAAGTGAAGCCTTTACATACTTACGACAGAGGTTTCCACGCACCAGTGATGCTAAAATAAAAGAAGGCGTTTTTGTTGGCCCACAGATTCCAGAGATGCTCAAGGACAGTCACTTTGAGGGCCTTCTGCAGGGTGCCGAGCATGTTGCCTGGACAGCCTTCAGGGATGTTGTTGCTAACTTTCTGGGCAACTACAAGGCGCCAAACTATGTTGAACAAGTTGGAAATCTGCTACAAGCTTACAAGGCAATGAAATGCAACGTGTCACTGAAGATACACTTCCTTCATTCTCACTTGGACTTCTTCCCGGACAATCTCGGCGCCGTCAGTGATGAACATGGTGAAAGATTTCACAAAGACATTGCCAGCATCGAGAAACGCTACCAGGGAAAGTGGAGTCCGTCTATGCTCGGAGACTACTGTTGGTCACTGATACGTGAAGCACAGGACAGTGACTACAAACGAAAATCTACAGCAAAACATTTCTAATTTTCTCATGTCTTGTCATTATTGCCTAGATCCTTCTGTAGGATTATGTTGCAGAAGACGTTACAATACTAAATGCTAAATTGTCGATTTCTTAAAAACCTTACGTGATACAGAAATTCTAATTACATATTTGTGTTCAGCAAGTCAAAATCTATTAGTTTCACCAAAATTTGTAGAGGAAACAAAAACTTGCATAAAATTTGTTGACCAGTGTTATGAGACCACTTTGCGAAAACACTCGTTCAACTGGAGCCGACGTCGCTGGGCAACAAAGAATTCTGCTAAAGAATCAACTGGTATTATAAAGGAAACAATGACTAAACATTTAGAGTAACTCAAAGCAAGTATGTGGCCTAAATATCAATCTACATACTACTCTTACCTTGGAACATAATTATCAGTACAATTAAAAATGGTATACAAGTAATTTGGTCTTTAGGACTTTTCAAGGACTAAGTTACAAGGACCAGGACAAGGACCGACCTGCAAGGACGAGGATAAGGACGAGGACCCAACCCCCAAGGACGAGGATAAGGACGAGGACTGACACCCCAAGGACGAGGACAAGGACAAGGACAAGGACTTCAAATTGGTCCTTAAGGAGTCCCCAAAGATATTTTGTCCCTCCCTAACACTCCCAACAGCCCTCACTACGAGAGCAACACCCCTTAATTATGATGCAGCTAAGATGCCATCTCCAGAGCCGGCGCGTGACTTTCGGGGGCCCCTGCAATTTTTATGAGCGTAACGTTTTTGAAATGTCTTGACGAGCAAAAAAAGGTCATCCGTATATATTTTTGCCTCTTCAAATGGCCTGACTGGCATGACGAGCAAAAAACAAAACAAATACTACTTAAGAATAAGAAAAATGAAAACTCTTAAATATCCGAGGCCGGCGGGGCCCCTGCGGCCGGCGGGGCCCCCTGCGGCCGCAGGCTTTGCAGGCCCCACGCGCCGGCTCTGGCTATCTCTCGTCATAAGGGGAGGGAAGGACCCCCAGAATATATCACTACCCCCCACAAATTGATAATCCTAGAAATAACCCTGTCGCTCTCACTCTCTCTATCTCTATCTCTTTCGTCACATGTGACAACACAATGAAATCGTATTTGCAAATCGATCGCCAGAGTGCAGAAGATAGTTTGTTCGATGCGATTTAGATTTAAGTCTCAAACGGCAGCTGAATTATAATAATCGTTGAGATTCAATCATTCAGTCCACGAATGTTCACAAATGTCAAGAAAATCACTGTTTATAATTCAGTCCACATGAAGACAAAAGCACACTTCAAAAGCTTCGATGTCCATTCTCTTGTAGAATTTCCGATTAGATTGTTGAAATTGTTAATCGGGCTTGCTTTAAACATTAGAGGGCTGCGTCAACGTATTGAAAAGAAGAAAGCAGAAACATTCACGATATGTTGAAATACAGTTCAACCCATAATAATAATAATAAGCTTAGGGGCTGTCCATTAATTACGTCAACAATTTAGGGGGGATTGGGTTTGGAAAGGTTTGACAGTTGTTGACAGGGGAGGGAGAGGGGGTCAAGAGAAGTTGACGTCAACAATTTCACTTTTTTTAAATAATCAAAAAATAGGAAATTTCATAGAATACTACTTATTACAATGGAAAAAAGCATTAGAAAAAAGGTAACCACATTTTGACACTCGATGAGGAAAAAGGGGAAAAATGGTCATCACCACAAAAATAATAACCTTGTTATTGGGACCTGTCATTGATATTGGGGGGTCATGAGTTGTTGACAGTTGACAGTTGTTGACGAAGGGAGGGAGCGTAATTATGGGGAGGGGGTAAGTGAAAGTTGACAGTTGTTGACAAGAAGGGAGGGCGTCAAAAATTGACCAAAAATTGTTGACATAATTAATGGACAGCCCCTTAGTAGTAGTAGTAGTAGTAGTAGTAGTAGTAGTAGTAGTAGTAGTAGTAGTAGTAGTAGTAGTAGTAGTAGTAGTAGTAGTAGTAGTAGTAGTAGTAGTAGTAGTAGTAGTAGTAAACAGTAAATAATAATAATGATAATAAGTCTTAATAATAAGTCTTTATGATAATAAGTCAACAAAATAATATTAATCAGTATTCATAATAATAATAATAATAATAATAATAATAATAATAATAATAATAATAATAATAATAATAATAATAATAATAATAAATAATAATAATAATAATAGACCTAATAGCAGCATCGTCTTCAACTTCATTAGTACGACAGACATGCTTCCACCGTTTAGGGCCTGTACGTTAGTCAAAGTCAAAATGTCATTGCAACAGTTCGACATTAGAATTCCGTCTGACGTCTAAGCTTAAGTAGTTTGAAAGCAAGATCTCAATGAATTGCTTTGGATCTCAGCTACGAACGTGCTTTTCTGGACCTTTCCGTAGGCCTACATTTCTAAATGCGGTCCTAAAGTCGTCGTTGGTGTGTCCATCTGTCTGCATCGATGTCACTTAATAAGATAAGGCGAACGATACCGGAAACATACATCAAAAGTAGTAATGACTTGCAATAAGAGAAAATGATTCCTAAAACAATCTATCAAAGCATTGGAGATTTTTAATTGTTGCAGCCAGTGGCGTAACTAGGGGGCGGGGGGCACTTTGTTGACAGCCCCCCTGGCCCCGGTTAGGTTAGGGTTAACCCTAACTTAACCCTAACCCTAGAAATGATGTGCTGACGACCTTTTTTGCTCGTCAGGATGAAAAAGGAGGCGATAACGTTTTTTTTGCTCGTGAGCTCGAAACTCTGGGGCCCCCATGGCAAAGATGCCCCCCGGGCCCCCAAAAGTCACGCTACGCCACTGGTTGCAGCCAGTGATATTTAACTTATGAAAATAATTCTTAATTCAATTTCTATTTCAGTTATGAATGGGCAATATCTAATTCAATTTCAATTTCAGTTATTTTTCATTTCATTAGTAAATTTCCAGGGCGCAGTTAAAGTCAAATGCGCCTCGGCTGCTTATTCAAACAGAAATGTTTTAAGACGATTAAGAAAGATTGATCGTGTCACAGATTCATCACGCAATGATAGTGGGAGGATGTTCCAGTATGCAGGGCCCAGCGCGCGAAAGGATCTTGGATCGGGTGCGCGGGGCCCAGAGGACACGAGTCGAGTCCGATCGCAAGTTAATAGGCCTATTTCGGTTGCATAATAGCTGACAATCCCTGGCAAGGTACTCCGCTGCTTCAGATCGTAAACATTTGTCGACCAAGGATATGATTTTATACTCAATGCGCCGCGCTACCGGTAGCCAATGAAGTTTTCGGAGAACCGGTGTGATGTGCTGCCCTCTACCAGTCCCAGTTATGAGACGTGCTGCCGAGTTTTGAACCACCTGAAGCCATCTAACTTGCTTGTCCGTGATTCGGGCTAGCAGACTATTGCAATAGTCAATGCGCTTGGATATACATGGACCATGCACCAGTGCTTTCACGGCATCCACTGCAAGAGAATCGATAACAATGCGCAGCTGACGCAGTTGATAAAAGCAATTATATATTTATTATTTATAATTATAAAATAAAAAGCAATAGAGAGATATTACGAGTTGCTGCTTGCTGGAGTAGGTGTAGTGCACTGACAAAAGTAATGAAATGAAGTGTTGCATTGGACAATAATAGGACCACAATGATCCAACCTGGATGTCCGGCCGGCACATACATGAATGATGAATTCCAATGGTAATGTAGTGGTGGGTAAAAGTTAAACTGCTGTAGTCAGTAATAGCGGACTCCGGCACTTGGCAAGTTGGCAGTGCTGAAAAGATGATGATTCTGTATATTATGGTAAATTTGTAAATTGTAATAATAACCGTTCAAAAATAATTTCTATTTCAATTTATAATATCGTTTTCAAGACTGAATTACTATTTCTATTTCAGTTATTAAAATAATTTCTAATTTTTATTACTATTTTTTCAATTTTAATTACTATTTCAGTTAAGGAAAATCGTTAAATTTCGTTCCTATTTTAATTACAGTTAACGATAAAATCACTGGTTGCAACTTGCAGTTGTGCTATTACATTTATGGTTTCAATATATATGGTATGTTTGACAATTTATAGAAATAATATTGAAAATTAAAGCACAGTAATATGCATTAAGCCATGCATTTTCGTGCCCCTCACTGGTCGCCATGTTCCCCCCACTGGTCGTCATGTTCCTCCACTGCTTGTCATATCCCCCGATTGTTCCCCCCACTGCTCCAGGTAACAAATCGCACCCTGTTGACAACCGGCGTCGAGACACATGATTCATCTAAAATAATGCAAAATCTGAAATTCAATCTCGCTCTCTTCTATCATAAAAATGACTACTTTTAGTATAAGCAAAAGCGATCTAGCAAAATATACTAACATTCAAATCTATTTTTTAAGGTGTAGGATGAGATTTGTCTGGTTTTTTCACATATTTTCTGTTCTGTTCTATTTTTCGTATTTTTCAAATAATGCAACGCCATTCTCACGATTTATCTCTATAGGACAATTTTTTGGACTACAGTCATCAAACCCATGGTACCCACCCAGTTGACACTATTGAATGGAATAATGACTTTAACTGATGAACAATGATTTTAACTTCAAATTTCGACTACAGGCATCGCTTCCGTACCGTAGGGACTTGATCAGGGTCGCCTAGTGCACAAAAATAACGCCTTAAAAATAAAAATTCTGCAATCATACAATGCAAATGTGTACCAACATCTGAAAATCACCTGGAATGACCTGTAACCAACATTAAAGTTACTACTGCGCTGGAGAAGTTTGTTACTTTAATAACTAATAATAACTTTTTATATCATGGATTATATCGTGTGCTCTCATTCGGTTTGAATTTGATTTTGTCTTTATAATTTTAATATATCAAAATTTAATAGTTTATTTCCTACTGTGAGTAGCCCACTCTATTACCATTTCAAACTGTAACTTAATATGCCGTTGTTCTAAGCAGTCTAAAGTCTAAACTTACTGATTTGGAAAGCAGCGGCCCAGCGGCAGCGAGGTGAACTTCACTGTATTATGTATAGTTGTATACCTATATGCAGTCTGCTGCAGACTGCAGTACAATATAAGAATGAGAAATTTTAATTAGAATTTAGCTGTATTCATTATTTGCCAATTTGAACGCTAATGGGAAATGTTTGGACGGATGAACGTAATCGGATGTGTGTTGAATCTGTGAAAAGTGAACTTTGTGTGTTCTTTTATATAGGGCCTACCCTATACTTGCACAGAATTCAAGGAAGCAATTTTGAAAAACAAGAAATTAATAAAAGCAGCCGCGTCCGATAATAAATACAAAGTCATGTAACAATTTCTTAATCATCAAACACAAAAAAATGCAAGTTTCATAAATTTATGATCCTGTATTCATGCCTTTGTAATTTGCTGAATTTATGGACAGAAAAACTCCAATCGTCCATGCTATGGATGTAAGATATAACAAGATTCCGAGATTGTTTTATTTACAATGTATGCTACATGTCATGATGTTCATGGTCCTATTGCTATTTCTTGCCACCTATACAGCTACACTGGTGTCCGGTATTTTGAAGACTGGTGTCCGGCATTTTGGGGACTGGGACCTGGCAACCTTACTAGGGTTGCCAACTGTCCAGGATTGACCTGGACAGTCCAGGAATTGACCAACGGTGTTCAGTGTCCAGGACAGTGTATAGAATTTGTTCAGGATTTTTCTGAAGTCAGTGAAGTATCGCAGCAGACTCCAATTATTATTATTATTATTATTATTATTATTATTATTATTATTATTATTATTATTATTATTATTATTAAACGTAGAGATTACTGTGGCAACTAATACAATGACTGCGTGGATACATTACAAATTATAAATTACAATAGCTGGTGCGAAATAGCCAAGTTTTGAGTCTCTTCTTTAAGGTTGAAGGTGTCTGGCGTTAGGGAGAGTTGAACTGAAGAAGGCGGGCGGTTCCATGTCCTTGCAGCAGTCACGGGAAAGGCACGATCGCCTACAGTACGAAGGCGCGTCGATGGAACAACCAGAGAAGCGGTTCCAGCAGATCTCAGGCGACGCCGACCTGCCTGATCTGCGACTCGTACTAATTCTGTCGTCAGGTACTCTGGGCCAATACCATTCAGGCAGCGATAAGCCAGCGTTACCAACTTAAACTGAATCCGCTCTGGCATTGATAGCCAGTGTAAGTCTCGTAGAAGCGGTGTTACGTTACATTAAAACTAATGCAGGAATTGATTTTGGAAATAAGTTCATAGACTGCGTTGGCAAAATTTGCTGAGCCTGTTAGCGGAATTGGCGAATTGCGACTCTTTACTAAATATTAGCGTTTTTAGCCAGTCATCTAAGTCTTGCATAGCAACACCTTAGGCCAGGGTTGTCCAACTGACTGTATCCGGCCCGCCGGACAGTTTCATCCGGCCCGCCACCGAGTTAGGGAAAATAACAATTATAGCTATATGACCGGTTATTACCGTTATCTCTAAGACTAGAAGGTTACCAAATTGCTTACTTAGCCACAAGGACACGGAACAAGAATAAATAACAATGTGTAATGCAATGTTTCATCGTGTTTTTAAACCTACACTTACACTTTACACAGTTAATTACTTAGATTCTTAGACTTATAGATTGTCTTAGACCAAGGTACTTGTAATCATGTGCGGCCCGCAACGTTGGGTTTGTGGTTCAATGCGGCCGCCATCTGATTTGAGTTGGAGACCCCTGCCTTAGGCCTATTGCAATGTTCTGTACATTATCTATAGACTACTGTAGCGGAATTGCCATATATATAATTCTACCTGTGTTTCAGTGTTGAATATGATTAATGTGCACTGCCATATGAAGATTTCGTAGTAGCGACGTTTCCTAATTTATTCGCTAGGGCAACGTCAATGCAGGCTACGTTAATGCATTGCCAATTGCAGTATTGATCGCTTTATATGATTGATTATTTTTAATTAATTAGTTATCGAACTATTAGCAAATATTATGGTACTAGAAATTTGTATATATTCAGGAGTAATTACCTGAAAGAGATTTCCATAGATGTCGCCCTCCGCTTAAAAGTTATTAATGATTTATTGACTGACATATAGCAAACCTTTTTATCGTACGGTCCCAACGTCTTATATCTGGGCCCGTGATAGCCATGTCAGTCGGTTGCGTGAGCGATTTTTGCCCGCTTCTTCGAACGACCGATACGGGAGGAACTTCGTTCCAGACCGTCTGAGCTTTGACTCAGGAGGAGATGCCGTCTTATCGCTAAGACGCCTCGACAGTACCGTGCTGCGGTCAGGATGCGCCTGGGTGTAGCATATTATAATGACTCCCATATAATAATAACTCCCCATCATTATTATATATATAATAAAGACTCCCCCTCATTATTATATATATAATAATAACTCCCCAGAAGAAGTAGGCCTAAAAATTGAAAAATAACCCCAATTTATAAAAATGTATCTAAAATGGTTATATAAAATTATAGACCCATTTCCAATCTCCCAGTTTTCCTAAAATTCTTGAAAGGACAATGCTTACCAGAATGTTAAACTACTTAGATGCATTTAATATGCTATCCACTGATCAACATGGTTTCAGCCCTGTTTCTCCACTTAAATGCCAATAATGAATTTAATTGATACCAAAACAACAAATTTTGAATCCCACAAGCACACTATTGGAAAAATCCTCTATATAAAAAAAGCTTTTGGTGTTCT
>CM030860.1:4599906-4802406 GCA_018105865.1 Metaphire vulgaris | reverse complement strand
CCTCAATTTTTTTACAAGTTGCATGGGAATGGAAATTTCCCACCCCTCAAAAAGTGTGAGGACTGGCCGACTGGGGGCTTTTATTATTTTGGAGAGGGGAAAATGTAAGGATGACAATTTTCTTGGTTGCCAAGGCATTCGAGAAGGGTAAAAATATTAGAGAAGTTGAAAAGTCGAAAGGATAACTTTTTTGCTTGTCACCACATTGCAAAAGGAAGATAACCTTTTTTGCTTGTCAAGGTTTTTGGAGACTCAGACCTTGTCCCCCCAAAACACTTTAAAATCCCCCCAATGTTAAGGTGGCCAGAATAAACACTGGACTGGATAGGAGATGGCGTCAGAAGAGTGTCATCAGTAGGCCTATCGAAATAACATGGGCCGAGGGCCCGAGGGCTCTTTTGTAAAAAATATTTTCCGGAACGCAATAATCGGAAGTCAATTGTCAACATGATGTGGCGGCCTTATAGTTACTTATAATTAATGATTATTAATCAATGCAACAGTGTATTTTGTGTCTTTAATTAACATCCTGTCACACGTGTTTTCTCCTATCACGTCTAATCAGAAATGTTACTGTAAAATGATACGGAAAATAGAAAAAGTATATGGCCTAGTTCTAAATTTTAATATTTTAATAGACGAATTTTAATGTTGCAAATTCAATCGTTCATGTCTTACAAGTCAGTAAATTTAACTATTCTAACTAGCTTTCTGTGGAATATGTCACCCAGCAAACACCAGTTCCGACTGGTTTTGCTACATCTGAGGTTTATTTACAACACCTAAACAAAGGAGATAGGTGTCTGAATTTGTGCATAAAGCTTAGCATGCATATTTCGCACAGAAATTGAGTGACCAGGAAAACCTTGGGCACCACATAAAGTGTTCTTAAAGCCTCAGACAGTTCATAAGGTTGTTGTCAGAGAAAAGTCTTAACTTTGGTGTCCAATGGTGTGGAGAGTGTTGGTGTTGGTGACTGAATCTGTCTGTAAATATTTCAGGTCTCCACAAAAGCAAAATCTTCCATCCAGTACCCAAATCTCCCCTTTCTGAGACCAGTTGCTCACTGAAAGTTCCTGTACGTTTTGCATTTAAATGAATTTTGTCAGTCAAAGACAACGTATTCTTCGTGGCCTTATTGGATATTTGCACCAAACATTCAACCAAGCTGAGTTTAAACTAATAGACCTAGATCTGCCGAAGTCAAAACACACAAGACAAGGAAAAGAATCTGTTCAGTGTTGGCCCCAGAACCACTAAACATTTCCATATGGAGGAGGAGTTTATATACTGCATCAACAGCAAAGGACTTTTTGAATCAATGGGATCAGCATCTAACAGGATGTCTGACCTTTCAGTTAAAAATTCAACGTACTGGGAGCAAACAACATATTTCTTTCATAGCTATCTGAACTAAATCTTGGAGCTATCATCAAGGAGAATGCTTCCATCAAGTTCGATGGAACGTAGATATCAAGGCAGATGGAACTCGAACATTATTACGATGACCATAACTATGCCGAGCATCCAAAAAGAAGATTCCTAACTCTAAACTTAAAATTTAACAACTAGCTATTGCTCTTATTGCTCATTAGAAGACAGACTCATTTTTGGGCTGAATAAAAATATTACAATGTTATCGGTTCTTCAGAATTTCCTAACGATGGAATTTGCGAAAAAAATTTGACGTGTTGCATAATTTTTGACTTCATATCTGGAATCAGCACCTCTCAATTGGAAAATCAGAAAAATACCTAGGTCAGCAGAAATTTTTTTTAAAAATGTAGACCAGTGTAATTAATGATTATTAATCAATGCAACAGTGTATTTTGTGTCTTTAATTAACATCCTGTGATCACACGTGTAGGTCTAATCAGAAATGTGAAAAATGATACGGAAAATAGATATAGGCCTAGTTCTAAATTTTCTATTTTAATATGAATTTAATGTTGCAAATTTAGTTCGTTTCACCGTTCGCCTGGTTCCGGCACAAAAAAGTCCTGCATAAACCTACACGGTGGCGGCTCCACCAGGGGCGTAGCGACGGAGGGGGGTTATATCGGTATATATACCCCCAAATCAGACTGCCTTAAAAATTTTAATGTATTTTTAAGATTTTCTAAGTTTTTAAGATTTATACCCACCATATCACATTATCACCCAAATCAAATTTCTGGCTACGCCCCTGGCGACCCCTACGCCTCCACATGTGGGCCCGGGAGCCCGTGCCCCATTCAATGTCTGTCGGCTCTGTCCGCCCAGTGGCCCTCCTGTTGGGACCAATACCTACTACTACATACCTATTAGCTTTTCCTCCATAGTCCGTCTAGCTTACTCTCTCTCTCCCTCTGACTGATCTCTGGAATGACCTGGATATTTTGCGGATGGATTTTGAAGTGTCATCGATTGATACCCTTGGGTATTAAAACTGGTGCTATAGAAGTGGATAATTATTAATATCAACAAATTGTTGGCTCCATGCTTAGAAGTTGCCATCCCAATACCCCCTCACTTGCCAAATCCTGGAGCCGCCACTGGGCAGTGGCGTAGCGTGCACTCGTGCCGCCAATGGCTCCTGTCAAAATGCCGCCCCAATGTTACTCTTATTACACCTGAGTGACCTGACAAGCAAAAAAAATTTTTAAAGTCGTCGCCGCTAAATTTGCCGCCCCTTCTAAATTTTGCCGTCCCTTCGCCAAAACTCCTCGACAACCCGACAAGCAACAACAAAAAAGTCGCTTCCAAAATTTGCCGCCCCCATCATGTGTGCCGCCCATGGCTAAAGCCATATAGGCCTAGTAGCCACTGGGACGCTACGCCTCTGCCACTGGGCCTACATACATCCTCTTACACCGTCTCCAGCATGGTTTGGTGTATCTGATTCAGCGCTGCATTGGTTCTCTACTTACTTGAGCCATCGCATTCAATCTGTCTGCACTTATGGTACTTTATCATCATCGGCCTATTTAAATTGTGGGGTCCCCCAGGGCTCGGTTCTTGGTCCTCTCTTGTTCACTTTATACACGACTCCTCTTGGTTCATTGCTGTCAGACCATCACCTAGATTACCACCTATATGCAGATGATACTCAGATTATTATTTAATTTGATAAGTCTTCAGCAGAAGCTTCATTTGAAACTATTTCTCAAGCATTCTCTTATATTCAGTCCTGGATGGATTCAATAAGCTGCTTTTAAACCCGGCTAAAACTGAATTTTGTCTTTTAGGCACAAAGCCCCAGCTCAAGAAATTTGACTCTATCAACTCTGTTGATCTTGAGGATTCGACTATTCCTGTAAGCACTTCTGCACGGGATCTGGAAGTTATTTTTGGTTCCACACCATCTTCGTGATTTGTACCGTATTAGGAAATTTCTATATAAATCTGCATTAATGCTCTTGGCAAATGCCTTAGTGTCTAGCCGACCTGAAGTTGTGCTACAACAGCTTAAAGGAGAACGCACAAAACAGATTGTATTTGAAATAATTAAATTTTGATTGGATAACAGTTGCATAACGATATCCACTTAATAGAGAACTCGAAGAAAATAGAATAAACTGTCTAAATAGTCAGTATTCGGCGACCAACATTCGAGTCGCAATTATAATTATCAAAATACCGTATTTGATATAACTCGGCTAAAAATAGAATGTCTAACCTCAAAATGTAATCTATAATTATAAGCTTAGATCAAGTCGAATTTTGAAATGAGTAAGTCGTCACCAGTGTTTAGTCTAAACTCGGGACTCCGGAGGAGGAGGGGGTTGACAAGGCCTGGGGGACAGTGGCGTAGCGTGACTTTTGGGGGCCCAGGGGCATCTTTGACATGGGGGCCCAGAGTTTCGAGCTGACGAGCAACAAAAAAACGTTATCGTCTCCACCTTTTTCACCTTTTTAACCCTGACGAGCAAAAAAAGGTCCTCAGCACATCATTTCTAGAGTTAGGGTTAAGTTTAAGTTAGGGTTAACCCTAACCTAACCCTAGCTCAGACCCCTCTTCGGGCCCCCCGCCCGGGGCCCGGGGGGCTGTCAAAAAAGTGCCCCCCGCCCGCCCCTAGTTACGCCACTGCTGGGGGAAGTCAGCTAGGGGGCTGCTGTTAGTTGATGTAATATGCCAACATTTCCGGGGGAATTTGAAATTTTCGGGGGCAAAAGTTCAAAAGGGCAATGTTCCTCCTGGAAACGGCATAGATTAAACCCTGGTCACCACACATGATTGAAGTGGTTTGTGACGTTTGTCAGTGACACTAAAAGAAGAAATGAATGAAACTTAGAGGTCGATACAAATTTTTCATTATTTCTCATCACTCTGGAAGGAAATCTGGGTACCTCTAGAACAAAGCGCCATCGATTGATGCTCCTGTGAATTATGAAAGTGGCATTATTAGATTAGATTAGATTAGGATTAGATTAGATTAGCAGTTAGATTAATTAGATTAGATTAGATTAGATTAGATTAGACTAGACTAGATTAGATTAAATTAGATTAGACTAGATTAGACTAGACTAGACTAGACTAGACTAGATTAGATTAGATTAGATTAGATTAGATTAGATTAGATTAGATTAGATTAGATTAGATTAGATTAGATTAGATTAGATTAGATTAGATTAGATTAGATTAGATTAGATTAGATTAGATTAGATTAGATTAGATTAGGTACAGGGAATCGTCAAGGAGTACGCCCAGGAGGTGGACTTCTGTGGACAGAACGATGACGGCGTCGCATGCATTGATAAAAGGTGAACGGTCCAGCAAATGCATTTTCCTGGGAGCAGCGATCCATAATAATTTAACCCTGACGAGCAAAAAAAGGTCCTCAGCACATCATTTCTAGAGTTAGGGTTAAGTTTAAGTTAGGGTTAACCCTAACCTAACCCTAGCTCAGACCCCTCTTGTCCGGGTTGAGTGCGAGTCGGTTCCTCTCCGTCCATGACAAGCATGTCCATGTCCATGACTATCTGACCCAGAACAGAAGCAAAAATTAATTTAAGAGTCGCTCGTCAACTTTTGTGCGGAACGAGAAGAATTTCCCATTCTAAAGGCAGACTACGGCATTTGTACATTGTTGTCGTAACGTTGTTCGTCGCAAGATATAGGCCTACTGTAGTTGCGAGAAAAAGGATTTTCTTACGAGGTAGGCTAGCTACAGAAAAATGATACAGAAATCGACATGCTTAGTCATCAAGCATAAGACTACAGCTTTACATAATCAAGCAAATTTCAAAAGAAATTGCAGTAGGCAGTGGCGTAGCGAGGTGGCAGTGGAAGCAGTGGGAGCGAACCGCCCCGGGCGGCACTTCCTTTAGCCTCTTTAGGGGCGGCCTTTTCGAGGATAACGGTTTTTGATTGTCAATAAATTTTGCAAGTTGCGAATTTGCGACATAACTATTTTTTGCTTGTCAAGAATTTTAAGAAGTGTAATGGCCTTTTTTGGTTGCCAGATTTTTTCGGAGGCGGCACTTTTTTCAGCCCAAGGCGGCACTTTGCTTCGCTACGCCACTGGCAGTAGGGCTTACTAAAACAGAAAAACACTCATCACATGAAAGTTGTACTGCATCCAGAGACGTGGCGTCAGTGTTTATTCTAGGCCTTCTCTATGGGGAATTCCCTTCCCCAAAGTTAGACATTTCCCCCTCCAAAAAATTTTGATATTTTGGCTTGGGGTGAAATTTCCCCAAAAAATTTGACGACGGGAATTTTTTTGCACTCGGAGAGGAAAAATATAAGGATGACCTTTTTTGTTTGTCATTTCGAAAGTGAAAATACAACGATAACCTTTTTTATTTTTTGCTTGCCATGCATTCCAAGAGGGAAAATAACACAAGGATAACCTTTTTGGCTTGTCAGATATTTCGAGAGGGAAAAATATAAGGATGACCTTTTTTGCT
Source organism: Metaphire vulgaris (assembly GCA_018105865.1). Taxonomy (NCBI): domain Eukaryota; kingdom Metazoa; phylum Annelida; class Clitellata; order Crassiclitellata; family Megascolecidae; genus Metaphire; species Metaphire vulgaris. The sequence continues at coordinate 4,796,514 of CM030860.1, read as the reverse complement.
TGTCGAACAACACAAACTTTGTCCCCCAAACAGAACAACACAAACTTTGTCCCCAAACATGTTAAACTCCCCTTCCCCATTTATTTATTTATTTCAAGACAATTTCTATAGCGCCGCGCACTAGGCTAAGGCCTACGACAAGGGCGCTGCACACACAGTCAACCATATCCTAAACTAAAAAGGTGCGTCTTTAGTTCTTCCAGGAACAGTCCAGCTGCGTTGGCCTCAGTCACTGCGGTCGGCAAGGCATTCCAAAGCAATGGGTTCCCGCGAGAGAAGGACCTGTCTCCGAACTTCGGGGTCTGTGACGGAGGCGGAACGAGCAGCAGGACACGATGGCCGGAGCGAAGTGCCGACCTCCGTGCGTTCGAAGTTGATCTTAGGACTAGCTCAGCCAGGTACTGTGGACAGTGCGGGTCCTTTAACGCTCGGAAGGTGAGCCAGCAGCGCTTTCGGATAATGCGCTCCCGGGCTCGAAGCCAGTGCAGCTGGTCACGCAGTAGGGGTGGGTCACATGGGCTCCCCAGGGGCTACTGAAGACGACCCGAGCGGCTGTAGTTGAGCACGGATTGCAGACGATTCAACTTTCCATCGGGGAGGCCCAGCAACACGCTGTTGCAATAGTCCAGTCTGGACAGGACAAGGGCGCGCTCAAGGTGCACTGCCCCGCTGATCGGAAGATGACGGCGGACTGACTTAATCCTCCGTAGGTGGTAGTAGCAGCCGCGGACAACATTACTGATGTGTTCTTCGAATCGAACGACAACGTCTCATCGAGTAGTACCCCCAGAAGTCAGGGGCTTCTATCCCTATTTAAGGCGGGCGCAGTGTGCGCCCGGAAAAAAATGGGGAAAATATTTTGCTTTCAACACCATTATATAAACTATTAATAAGCTAAATGATGCTACTTATCTGAACTGAACCGACACTCATATTGATTCAAAAATAACACCGATCGTGACGTAATCAGTGGCGTCATTTGGGGGCGTGGCCCCCAAGGAAATGAAAAATTAATTTATAATGTATTAATGCGCAAAAAATTGCAAACAATTGCCTAAAATATATAAAAAATTGCAAATTTGCCAACATTGGCCCTAAAATTTGGCAAAATTGACCAAAATTTGCCAAAATTTTGCAACAAATTTGCAAAAATGCGTAAGATTTGCAAAAACTTGCTAAAACTTGCAAAAAATTTGCGAAAAAATTATCTCGCCCCCAAGAAAAGCGTGAAATGACGCTACTGGACGTAATCAATGGTACATGATAGCTATGCCTAATACAAAGGATAAAAAGCTGAAAATAATACTAAGTCCACAAGGGAGCAAATTAGCAAGGGGAATTTGTAATTTGGGGGGATTTGTATTTTTTGGGGGGATTGAGCCCGGCTTCAAGGGGGGATAGAAGCCGCTGCCAGAAGTCGTAGGCATTTATCTGTAAATTTTGCAAACGGCGACATGGGCAGTATGAGTGCACGCTACGCCTCTGGCTCCAAAGACCCTAGAACTGCATCTGATATGAATGAATTTGGGGCGGCGGATTAGCCATGAGCCATAGGCGGCCAAAGTGCACGCTACGCCACCGACTGCATCTAAGCTAGTTTATTTCATTTTTAATTGTTAAGTGCTATCATGCTATGTAGACTGTAGAGCCTTTTTAGCGATAGACCTACATAACTCTGCCAACTAATAAAATAAAAAGTTTTTCGTTTTTATTATTACGCCTTAAATGTATAATCTAATCGTGTTTTAAGTATGTTGTTACATTCAGGGACGTAGCTAGGCATGGGCAGGATTTTAGGTTGGGGGGAGGGCTGATACCCAAGATTCACTCCCCTTTCTTCCTTTTGAGCCCGCAACGTATTTGGGCTTGAATTCATTTGGGAAGGGGTAGCATCAGGCTTGAGGGCTTGAGCACCCCAAGACCATTCCTAGCTACGTCCCTGGCTACACTTGCATAAAACATAGCCATTTGCGCTTTATTATGACAATTTGCGTATTATTTGCGAATCCGTGTTCGTAGTATGATGCCGAAAATGTTCAAGAACAAGACCAAAAATTGTAACAAACCCTGCTCTAGCCTCTATGGCGTCTAGGCTATCTTAGTTGGCGGCGTTGTAAAAAAATCCGAGATTCTATGCGAATCCTTCCTTTAAAATGTTTTGCGGACTTGAGAGGTTGTCTGCCACCTAGCAGTGATGTTAACAAGGACCGATCCCCCCAGGACGAGGATAAGGATAAGGACCAACCCCAAGGACAAGGACAAGAACGAGGACCGACCCTCTAAGGACGAGGACAAGAACGAGGGGTTACCAGCAAGCGCAAGTACCACAAGCAGTCACCAGTGCTGTAAAGTATTTAAATACTATTTAAATACTTTGTCCAGTATTTAAGTAATAATTATGAACTTCTGTAGCACCATTTCTAATACTCAAGGGTATCGATCAATGGTACTTCAAATCCATCAGCAAAAGACCAGGTCATTCCAGATATCAGTCAGACAGTGTTTATTCTAGGCCTTCTTAGGGGAATTCTCCCCCCCCCAAGTTTGAAAATCCTCCCCCCCCCCATTTTTTTAGATGTTGGCTGGGGGAATGGAAATCCTCCCAAACGTGTGGAAACTCAAACCTTGCCCCCCCCCCAACATTTCAAAATCCCCCCCAATGTCAAGGGGCTAGAATAAACACTGTCAGTCAGAGGGAAACAGCAAGACAGACTATTGAAAAGTATTGAAAAGTATTCAAATTTCAAAGTATTGAAATACCATTCAAAATTAAGTATTTAGATAGTATTTAAATACCACAGAGTATTTGGATGTATTTAAGAAATTTAAATACTTTTGATTTATTGAAATATTCATTTTTACATTTTCTTTACTGATGGTTTAGACAGTGGAACATTAAGAGGCCTGCATTGACATTGTTAGAAATAATTTTAACTAACATTTCTTTACACAAAAATACGGTTGTGGCGAATCATGTGTCAAATACATTATCAAGTATTTTAAAAAGTATTTAAAACTTATTTGCCAGTATTTAAATACTTATCCTGGTATTCCTGATATTTGGGTATTTAAATACTATTTAAATACTACCTGAGAGCCAAGTATTTATGAAAGTATTTCAATACTTCAGTGAAGTATTTATTACAAAACTGACCACAAGGACTGACCTCTATAAGGACAAGGATCAAGGACAAGGACCGACTTCTGTCAAACAAAAAAGTCAGAAACGAGAAAACCAAAAACAATTTCAATTCGAATGATCGAATCGCAAAATTAGAAAAGCAAAAAAGTATGTGGTAAAAAGTATGTTGTAAAACATAATCTAGTCAACAGCAATGTTGCATTTCAAATAAACAAGTGTTTCCAGCAGCTGATCAGACATGCGCGCACCGTCGCACGATGAGGTCTAATTATGATACCACATTGCGAAAACACTCTTTCAACTGGAGCAGACGTCGCAGGGAAACAAAGAATTCTGCTAAAGAATCAATTCCTCTACTCAGTCTACTGGTATTATAAAGGAAACAAGGACTAGATATTTAGAGTAACTAAAAGCAAGTATGTAGCCTAAATATAAATCCACATACTACTCTTAACTTGTAACATAATTATCCAAACAATTGAAAATTGTATACACTATAAAAGTAATTTGTGTTGTGATAGGCGTTCTACTTGGTCTTATAAGGATTTTTCAAGGACTAAGTCACAGGGACCAGGACAAGGACCGAGTCCCCAAGGACGAGGATAAGGACGAGGACTGACTCCCCAAGGACTAGGTCAAGGACAAGGACTTCAAATTGGTCCTTAAAGAGTCCTTAAGGACAATGACCAGAACAAGGATTAACATCACTGCCAGTCTGCCACCTAGGCCTAATAGTTTAAAATGAACTCGCCAATGACGCTTTGGTCAATTTCGGACAAAATCAAATTCATTAATTAACGTAAACCCATTCATAACAAAAGTACAATTTGAAGATAACTGTTATCAGAAGACTGTAGAAACGAAGAGACAATTGAAAACTTAAAGCTCGTTCAATGATCGCCGACCATTAAAAGTGATGGCCGCGCGCACGTGGCGTTGAGGGAGGGGGCGAAGGAGGGAAGAATAAGAGCAAGGAATTATGGGAAACTGCAATGGGCTTTGCATTCCGCCATGATAGATGGCGAGTATATTATGCGGATAGCGTGTCGGTTGATTCGACGGCTTTTGCGTCGAATGGAGACGATCTGGACAGTTGCAATCGCCGTCGAACGATAGACGATCGACTGAAATGCGTCGCTGGACGATTTAAAGCGACCGAAGACGTAGGCTGTTACCGCTAAAGTCGATTTTGTAGCGCCTTCGTCTACGGAATATCGGACCGGCTCATTGTTCGGCGAAGGGGAAAGAGGATGAGTAAACTGTCGTTTCGAGCGAAAGCGCTCGATCCAGGAAAGTCAATGCCCGTCTATATCGGCGACGAAATACCGGAGTTGCCGGATTTTTCAGCCGTTAATCGAACGGTTCCAGAAATGCCGACCGGAATGGAGAAAGAAGAGGAGACGGTATGCTTTAGCCCTCCATTCCAATTGGACTTGTTCGATGGTCGCCATCTTTGCCCGTCTCCGTCGATTTAAATCGATCTTAGAATGGGGTTTTATAGGAATTTTATATGGTAAAATAGGATTTTATGTTGAAAGGAATAGAATTCAAGTCTAGCTTTACAGTATTTTTAAGCGTTTAAATCGAATTGAAACTTAAGACGAAGAAGTGCGGTCGTGGACTGGTCACGTGGTTTGCAAATGGCGTCCCTGGGAGAGTTAACGAGTGCGTCGACTCGCTTTTGTGCATGGTCTATTGTTTCGATGCATTCGTTTATGGAAATGGCGCAGCATTTGTAGGGGCATTTATTCCACAAATTGTGCATCAATGCTATGATAAAAGATTTATTGTGCATTTACCGGTTATGATGTTGGGAAATTACGTTAATCTATTTTTGGATGTCGGCCAGTTGAACGTAAAATGACGTCATCGGGGATTTCTCCTATTGCTCTGACTAGAGTATGACTTTTCGTGCTCCACGTTTATAATTGCAGCTTAAGCACCCGCAATTGTTTAATTAATAGGGCACATTGTTTTGTGAGGCGTAAAAGCACCTCTTATGGATTCAAATGCCACAGATTGTGACAAAACAAAGTAAATCAGTCAATGTGACAAATAATTTATTCCAATATGAAAACGTAGCATCTGATACATGCTGATTGCATAAAATGACTATTAGAAAGTGAGTATTACAATTTTAATAGACTAAACCAGCTAATGATATGATCACATGAATTTGTTATTTTAAAAAATATTTTTCTTGGACATCATGATTGGACTTGCGTTGCTGCAAGTGATTTGAACTTTGACCTAATTATTATGACTTAATAAGTGGATATAAAATTGAACTTGTTTATTTTTCTTTTTAACATGCAATCAATAATTCTAATACTTTTGTAAAATACCAGCCCACAAGTGTATGTTTCTTAAGACTGTATGGACTTGTATAATTTACAAGTGACATTTGTTAAAGTGCCCTTGACTTTGGTCTCTGTCATGTCCATGGCACTATAAAAGTTCTAATAATAATAATGGTGATGTTGATGATGATGATGATGATGATGATGATGATGATGATGATAATAATAATAATAATAATAATAATAATAATAATAATAATAATAATAATGATAATGATGATGATGATGATGATGATGATAATAATGATGATAATTACGATGATGTTGATGATGATGATGATAAGTAATAATAATAATAATTATTATTATATATGTGTACATGCAAGTTGATCACCATTTTCAAAAGTTCATCTCTTCTTTAGTTATAAATGCACTCTGAAGCACTACAGGGAACACACACACACACACACACACACACACACACACACACACACACACACACACACACAGGCTTGCAATAATGTAATGTAATGTAACAAAATATTTGTATAGCGCCTCTTCTGAAGAATCACTCAGAAGCGCTCCCACAGCAAATTACTGCACATTGACAAAGAGATAAGTTTTAAGTCGTTTCAAAAAGAGGGCCATAGAATTAGGAGTTGCTAAGCCACGCATACTGGTGTCAAGAGCATTCCAAATGATAGGGCCAACTGATTCAAAACCTCACTTCAGGAACAAGGAGGTTTGTGCTTGGAGCACACTGAGAAGACCATTGCTTGTGGACCGAAGACATGGCCGACCAGGGATAGAGCTAAGAGGATGGAGTAGCTCTGAAAGGTAAAATGGAGTGGCACCATAAAGAGAGAGTGCAACCACTCTCAACATACAAAACTCAACTCGAGCAGGATAAGGCAGCCAGTGTAAAACCGACATCATATAATCACTAATGTGATCACGTCTTGTGACACCAGCAATCACCCTGGCTGCCAAACGAAGAACCATCTGGAGTTTATCAAGTCGCACCGATGGAAGACCAGCAAAAAGTGAACCACAGTAGTCAAGCCTTGAGCAAATAAATGCATGAATCAAAGTAGAAGCAGATGGCATGTCTAGTGTACGTCGAATCACTCTAAGCTGGGGATGATAGAAGCAACTGCGACAAAGTGAGTTAATATGATCCATAAAGGTTAACTCAGAGTCAAGAATTATACCAAGATCACGGACAGAAGAGGAGAAAGAGAAGGCAGACTGCAGAGACAGATTATCAATTTTAGAGAGCTGACCTCGAGTACCAAACCAGATGAGCTGAGTTTTAGCTGGATTAAGTAAAAGACGATTTGAGTGCATCCATGAACGAAGTAAGTCAGAGGCTTCAACAAATTCACGAGTGATCTGCAGTGCATTAGTGGGGCTGGAATGCGAATAGACCTGAATATCATCAGCGTACATATGTGTTTTAAAATTAAAAGGCGCAAACAAGCGTGCAACATCAGCAGTATAAAGTATATACAGAAGCGGCCCAAGGACCGAACCCTGAGGGACTCCACAAGTGACTGGCACTTCACGGGAGTAGGTAGAACCAAGCGATGCAATCATGCGGCGTTCAGAGAGCTAGGATTTCAACCAGGCAAGAGGAACACCAGAGACACCAAATGAGACAGAGAGGCGCTGTAGAAGAATATCGTGGTCAACCGTGTTGAATGCAGCACTGACATCAAATAGGGCAAGAAGAGTGACTTCTGACTGATCGATGGCTCTATAGAGATCTGAGAGAAGATGCAAGAGAAGCGTTTCAGTGGAGTGTGAGGCACGGAAACCAGACTGGTATTTCAGCAGCAAGTCATTAGCCTCAAGAAATGGAAGCAGCTGAAGAGTGACAACCTTCTCAAGGACCTTAGATAAGAAACTGAGGTTTGAGATAGGGCGATAACTTGACATTTCTGACTCATCAAGGCCAGTTTGCTTAAGCGTAGGCTTAACTATTGCCAGTTTCTGCGATGCTGGTAGGCAGCCTTCTTTAAGAGACCTATTGCAGAGCAACGTTAAAAAATAGGAGTAATATTGGTCACTTCATTCAACAATATTGCCAATATGCTACTAAATTTCATGCAAAACCATTCATGAACTAGACTTATAAAGGTTATAGTTTGATATTTCAGCAGGCTGGCCTAGAAATGTCTCATTGATAAGAATAATGCTGCAGCGGATTTGGTGACTGGAAATGTTTCTTTGATCACAACTGTTACTGACAGTCTGACGATCTCAGTGTTGACTGTCTAAGTGTGTCACTGGTGGTTGTTAGGAGTTGCGCCAGGTACTCTGGACTGGCTTGGCCGGTGATGATGCCACAAATTATTAGGTATCTTTTAAAGAAGACGGAGCCAGTGGAGCCTGTCTCTCATAAGCGGTGTTATGCGCATTCGATGATGCTGGCAGTAGATTAGACGTGACCAACCAGTATATTGTAACTGTTTTAATAATTGTTTTCAGCTATGTTGTCAGGAATTAATTATAGCAGCTCTTTTACAGCTACATTTTTCAACTTCACTTGCTATCACATGCCAAAATGCAAAGCACAGTGAAACTTGATGCATACAACCATTTTAACTTCCACTCCATGATGGACATGCGAATGCCCAAGAAATTGTTATTGAGCAGAAGAATCTGTGTTTACTGGACATGCAAATGCCCAAGAAATTGTTATAGAGCAGAAGAATCTGTTTTTACTGAAGAAAATATTTAAACTTGCATTAAACTGATGTCTGAATTAAAGTAGCTGTGCCTTAAACTTTGTCTGAAAATGAAAGAATACTGGCTACCAGATAGGAAAGGGCAAAGGTGATTCCATTGTCTCAACACCTATTAGTGCCTTCAGTTTTATGAAGTGGTTGTCAGTCTTTCTCTAGTTGCCTTTCCTTCTATCAAGCAGGAAAACAATGCCCTAATTTGGTGCTGAATCAACTCAAGTAAAGCTGTTGGCCTGTGTTGGGACTCAAAACTATATCTTGTGACTATCATTAAAAATTATCTTTTTGTGCATTCAGTTGAAGAAATTTAACTAGCCATGCTCTACTGTGCCACCTAAGCTAGGGCATTTGTGATGATTGTATGCTAAGTCAGTGACCACTTAATGTTTGTTTTTGCTGTGCTGTGTTTAGGAGCATCATCTTCAGAGGGCTCTTTCTGCTCAGCAGGTGTATGGAACGTCTGAGTCACTTGTCATTCCAATTCCGGATATGGATGTCGTTGAAGACAGATATAGAAAACTCTATTGTAACAACAGGACTTTCAGGCTTCCAAAACAGTACATTCATGTCCAGCGTATGTTGGGCCAATGCTGTTCAAATGAATTAATACTATTTTATTTGTAGTGTAAGTGAGCTGTTGAAATCAGGTTTGTATTGGCCAGTAATCCTAACAGTTGTAGAGGTTGAATTTGGATGATTTCTGTTCCAGGTGAAAACACATATTCATTTCATTAGCAATATTTGCAAAGAATATTATACCTTTCTTCTTCTCAGGTGCCATGCATTGCTGAGTTGGCAGCCATGGACTTTCACTTTTTTTACGATCTCTGGCATTCCAAAGGAGTTCGATGTTGTTGTCTATCTCCTGTCCAACTCTTAGTTTGTATATTTTGATCTTTGTTTTCCTCTTCATCTTTTACCCTCTACCATGAGTGTCACTGCCAAGTTCTTAAGTCTATCTTTCCTTATCAAGTGCCCAAAAAATTTAATCTGTCTTAACTTGATGGTAGCCATCAGTGTTTGTTCCTCTTCCATCATCTGTAAAATTTCTTTGTTGGTTCTTTTATCTGTCCACGGAACTTTTAGCATTCTCCTGTAGAACCACATTTCTGCAGCTTCCAGTTTCTTTTTCATAGCTTTTGATATGGTCCAAATCTCTGCTCCATAAAGCAGAACTTACCATACGTAGCACTTAAGTATCCTGATCCGTGATCCTTTTGAAATTTTCTTGCTTGTCAATGTTATACCAGAATTATCAAAAAAATTGACATATGAAATTAAAATATTTGCTCCAACTGTTGTGTATATGACCATATTAGAAATGCTGAATATCTTGTAACCTGGGTGAATAATGTTATCATTGGATAGTTGAATTCTTTCAGAATTTCTTTAAGGTCATTTTATATCATGTTGATATATAAAGCTATTTACGAATATCAAGAATGCAGTAAAGGTTCTGATGATGAGCAGTTGTTGAAAACTCAGTCATATAATTTGATCTGACCAATACCACTGGTTTGTGCTGATCACCTGATTTGATGTTGGCAGCCCTGCTGATCCAACCTGCCTTACAATGTCCCATGTATGGTGGGCGCATGCCCAAGAATAGCAAGACATGTGCCCAACAAAAATTTTTTATTTCCCCCAAAATTTGCCGGATCTTTTATTTTTTAAATAAAAAATTCTAAAATGTTTAAATATTCAGTATTCAACTTAAGTCATGACAAATGCTGCACTATATAAATATTTATTCTTAGCGACTAAATTTAAGAGCGACTTCTGGTCCGGCACATGGGTGTTTTTGGTCACAGGCTTAATTAGGCCTATTTTAGCACATGTGATTTTGTTCCTTTGCACGAAGCAAAATTGCCCAAAAGTTAGTCAACTGGCAAATTGTTGCCCAAGAGAAATTTCATGTGCACACAGACCCTCAAGAATTAGAGGGAACATTGCTGCTTTGTGGTTTAGACTTTTTAAAACAGATTTTTAAGTCACTTTTCTTGAACTTGTGGGAATGAAATTTTTATGTTTTGATATTCAGTGGCTTGCCATTAGAGATGTGTACAGCAAAATGCCTACCGTACCCGTGCAAAAACTTCCTACTTGTACCCGTAGCGCTGTACCCGACCCGTACCCATAAAATGTGTACCATACCCGCACCCGTACCCGCAGGTAACATTAATGTAATTAATGAAAGCAAAGCACATTTTTTAAATATGTCATATGTTGACAAGAATTTTTTAAGAGGCACATTTTTAGATTAGGACAGATCTAGGACTTAGGAATCAGGGTAATCTACTTGGCAAATAGTAGGCCCGGGTTCTTTCTGGGGGTACTGGACTACTGATTGGTAACATTGTGTAACACAGCTAGTCAGCTATCCTAAGCCTACATGAATGTCGGACAAGGACTAGAAGACTCAATGGGCCTGTTTAAATTATTTAGTAGATATAGCTTAGCTGTGAGAAGGCATTGGAGCTGAAGTTAAAAAACAAAACGATTTACCAAAGGAACATTATCACTGCAGGACAGTGAGGACACCATGACAATTATTTTATGTTTGATTATGTTTGCTACTTTACTGATGATGTCAGATGATGTCATTGTATTTCCTCTATGCTTTCAGTAAGTAAAATGCATGCAGTGGCATATAACTGTCTGACAAACTGAACGCAATATACAAGTTACACTAATACACTTTACTCAATAATATTTTTTCTATTACTTGCATTGCTAATTTGCTATAGTAGTGAGAAATGAAAATATCATGTTTTTACACCCGTAAAAACGGGTGTACCCGTAGCGCTATACCCGTACCCGTAGCGCTATACCCGACCCGTACCCGTAAAATGTGTACCCTACCCTACCCGTACCCGCAGGTACGGGTATGGGTAGGGTATACCCGCAGGTACGGGTATATCCGCATACCTGACATATATTTTCTGATTGTTATGATTTCAACATCACTATAAAAATCTTTCTGAAAGCAGCAATCTGAAATGTTGAAATATAAGCCTGATTTGACTGAGTTAACAGAAGTAATACAATAGCTGTAAAAGTAGTTTTGCTTTTAAGCTATGGGTTATGATTCCTAATTATGTTGACCTAGATAGCTATTTGTTATAGGGAAAAGTTATGACAGTGTGGGATGTGAAAGAAATCAGTTGTCAGTTGTGAGTTTTAATTCTTGTGGCAAATAAGCCACTGTAGTTTATGGTTCTTCCCTGTCTGTGACTAATTGCAGCTTGAAGTTGGTTTATTTCTGGTTTTGGAATCTTAGCTCCTTTCTGGCGGAATTGTTTTTTTGAAAACTCTCCACAGACGCGGAATTTGTTTTTGGGGCTAAAGCATGTGTTGTGTTATGTTATTATCTTGCCCTATTTTCATGTGACCTAGTTTCACTGAGTTGCTTAGTCATAGACTATTAGCCAGGCATATCTTGGGATCCACAATATTTAATTGGAAACTGAAAAAAATTATTGGACATAAATAGGGGTTTTCCTGAGTTACCCCAGGCTGCGCCATTTGCAATTGGTTTCCGCTGCCTGAGTTATCCCAGGTCACACCATAAAGGGGTTAACGAATCCAGAACCTTTAAAATCTGCCGTGCAGTTTTAACTTTAATGGGAAGTTTTATAGGACAGGATACATGTGTAACACTGTGTATATATTTCTTGGATTCTTTGTTAAGAATTAGCTGCTAATTTATATCTCTAATTTTATTAATCTAAATTATTACATGTTTTTTTTCAAAATCATTAATTTTTTAAAAATGTTTATTGCAGGAAGACCTCTGGTCCTGGGCATACTGTGTTATCCTCGGTATAATGCACAGCCACGTTATAATATGCACCCTGAGTTTTGATAGATATAAAATGTAAAATGTATATGCATGCAAATTTCACCTGAAAATTAATATAACATTTGCACTATGTCAAAGAACTTAGAACTTCCTGTTTACCTGAAGTTGGTGTGAGCGAATTGTTAGATTGCCTTTTTGGGCACATATTTGCAATTTTACTCCACAAAAAAGAGCCAGCAGCTTTGCCGCTTGATGCCACACATTTGAGGGCAATGAGACAGACTACAGGCTTTTGTGTCTTTTAAATCTTGTACTTTTTAAAAGTATTTTTAAAAGTATTGTATTTATTTAGGATTTACAGCTTCATAGTTTTTCAATTTTTAATCAGTCTAGTCGCTAGCTGCTACTGGACAAAGTTCTACTATATTATATTTTCTCAATGTTGTCTCTAAATCAATTTTTTCTACTAATGCCCATTAGTGCACACTACATTTCTAGATTAGGTGTAAGTACTGTTAGATTTTTAAAATTTGGGATTTTGTATAGCGCCTTGACAATAATGCTTAGGGAACCAGCCTAAAGTGCTACGCAGTGGTCCATGCAAGTGAGTAACTAGTGTTTGGCTGAAGAGCACAGAAAAATGTATTCCTATGCATAATATGTACCTAGACTTTGAACTGATTTATTCACAATAAAAGTGCTTATTATTCTGGAGATAATCCATTAATTTTTTATGGTCCCGGTACTTAATTCCCAAGGATCTTATAGAAGAAAACGCTGATTGTTGCAACTGTAATAGTAATATATGTCTGGGGTAAAGAACTTAGTCTTTCAAAATTCAACTGCCATGACAGTGTACAGTATATGAAAGACAATTTGAATTCAAAATTGTCACAGTAACATATATCCTGAATTTTATACTGTCAGTTATTGTTCAATTGAATGAATGGTTTTATTCTGTTTTGTAATTGTGTTGTAGTTTTTTGAGTTTGCTCTTTTTAAATGTTGCTGTATGTGTCAACTGTAGCTTGGATAACAGACCAAGAGATTCCAGAGTATGACATGGACAGTGAGGATGAGGAGTGGCTGAGTCGCCAGGTTAACAAACTGAAGATGGAAGTTACTCCCATCAAGTTTGAAAACATGATGGATCGTCTTGATAAGGGCAGTGGTCAGATGGTATGCTGTCATTTGATTATGCTCAGGTTACACTGAATTCAAGTATTGGGATTGAATTCATTATGATTAGTTTTATATAGTGCTGTCCTTTAATCGCGATTAACGAGCGATTAACGCATTAATCCGTTAATCGCGTTTAATTTTTTAAAATTGCGATCAAAAATTAATCACATCATAATTAATCGCCTCATATTTCTCTAAAAAAACTTTGTAAAAATGAGCTTGAAAGTGATAGCATCACGAGTTTTTGTTTAAAGTTAACTGAAATGGATGTTTATAGGCCTACTAGTTGAAATTCTGAAAGTCTGTTCTGCTACTGGTGCATTGTTTATTTCAATTTAATTACTACTTCAGGACCAGAATAACGTTGCTAAAGAAAATGCGATTAATCGCAATTAATAATTTTAATTGCACAATTAATTGCGATTAAATAAATTAATCGTTGAACAGCACTAGTTTTATAAAGTGATAACTGTCAGATTCTAAGCAAATATTACAAATTTTATAAATGAATAATATGTTGAACATTGAAGAATGAATGAATGAAACAAATGCTTTACTAATTATCGAGTCACTAATGAGAACAAACAAGCATTCCTGAAACTAAAGCAGTGCTGTTTCCATAACTTTTTCTATCATTGGTGTTCTTTGCTTTTTTATCTACAAGTGACATTATATGTTTTTTGACAAATTTTCTTTTCATCACTTATTTGCTCCGTATTCACGTGTGTTGTTATGTATTAGCCCTGTTAGTTGTGTTGATTTATCTCTTTAATATTCTCATTTGGATCTGATAATTGATTTGGCTTTTTAACTTGCTGTTTAACTTTCTTTCTCCTTTAGGTTGTCACATTAAATGAAGCTAAAGCTTTATTGAAGGAAGACGATGACTTGACCATTGCTGTCTATGATTACTGGCTTAACAAGAGGCTTCGGCTAGTCAGTATCCATTGGTGAAAATCTAGCCATTAGCTTAATATAAGTTTAAATTTGTTGACTTAGTTTAACTTACTGTTGAACTGTTGGTGTGTATTATAGTATGAAATTTTGATATTTTGATATTTTTAGGTTAAACTTAATTTTGTCATGAGTTATAATCAGAAACACATCAAGTTTATACAGCAGTGATAAATTTTCAAAGTTTTGGTTTTCAAAGTGACGACAAAAGTTACTGTTACATGAAAGTAGATTGCCATGCCTTGTCTGTAGTTAGATTTAAAATAGCAACATTCTGGTTGGCTGGCAAGGGCAGTTGCTGCTATTCTGTTGCATTCCTCTATCAGTTATTCTGATTGTTGTAGCAACATTCATTGATACCTCAAGTTAAAACAGAAAAACGAGATGGTTCATCCACAAATAATCCTTATGTTGCATTCCGAAGAAGAGCTGAAAAAATGCAAACAAGAAAGGTTAAACATTTACTATTTAATTTTTGTCTGAAGTCGTGCCAAAAATATTCTGTGTAAGTAAACATTCACCGTGTAGAATCTAGGCATGTTTAGGAAAGATTATTTTGCATTCTGCTTCTGGAATCTTGAGTCCAACATTATCCAAGCTGTTGATGCTAAGTATAATATAATTCTTCTTCTCAGGTGCCATGCATTGCTGTGTCGGCAACCATGGACTTCCACTTTTCTCGATCTTTGGTATTCCTCAGGAGTTCGATGTTGCTGTCCATCTCCAGTCCCTCTTTTAGTTTGTCTGTGTATTTTGATCTTTGTTTTCCTCTTGATCTTTTACCCTCCACCATGCCTGTAACTGCCAAGTTCTCGAGTCCCTCTTTCCTCTTCAAGTGCCCCCCAAATTTCATCTGTCTTAGCTTGATGGTAGCCATCAGTGTTTGTTTCTCTTCCATCATCTAACATTTCTCTATTAGTTCTTTCTGATATAATATATTTCTTATATAATGCCAGTAGGTTAATAATATCATTATTATGGCTAATATTATTTTAATAACCTGCTGAACTTTGAGCAGTGTTACCTTAACTTTGGCTGTATAATGTATATACCTAATGGTTATTATAATTGAAAGAATATGAGGGGCACGTGGAAGTGGAAAATGAAAGATAAAATGATATTAAGCGAAAAAAGACATTAACATGGGAGATATAATAGGACGGTGAGTACAGGACAGTTTATAAAAATATAGTGCAAGTTTTATTTTTACCTCATATGTTATCAGCTATCTGTGTTCACTGTTTGATACCTGGGGAGGGTAAATATTATCCCACAAATCTAATCAAGAAATGTGCAATTTCTGATGGGTTTTTTTGGACATAATAATGTCTATATTGCATAAACACTATTGGAATGTAATGTAATGTAATGTAATTAGCTATTTATATTGCGCCTAATCAATCAATGTTAGCAAGCGCATTACAATTAATGTCAATTATATAAATTATTATAAGCACAATTAAACAGATGTGTTTTCAACTGTTTACGGAAAGCGACGGGCGACTTTATGTTCCGTAGCGCTGGTGGAAGGGCGTTCCAGGCATGGGGTCCGGCGTACGAGAAGGCTCGTTGCCCCATGACTGTCCGAAGACGAGGTTTCTGGTATTGACTGGTAGACGCTGATCGTAGGCCTGGTCTACCAATGGCGGTTGATGTTGGCTGGAGCAGATCGGCCAGATATGTCGGACAAAGACCATTCTGTGCACAGAACATCAGCGTGCATAGTTTGTGTTGTATCCGTGACTGGACTGGAAGCCAATGAAGCTCGCGAAGCGCCGGAGTGACGTGGTCTCGAGGTTTTAGGTCCAGCACCAGACGTGCAGCAGCATTTTGTACGCCGCTGCAGGTTGGCCAGTGTAGAGACTTTGGGAGGCGGCAAGAACAGAATTACAATAGTCTAGCCTGGACAGAACAAACGCAGAAACCAGTTGCGAGGCGACTTCTTTGCCAGCGATTCGACAAATCTGGCGGATACGTCGTATGTGATAGAAGCAGCTCTTGGCTACCTGTCCAACATGTTGCTTCATGGTCAATTCGTTGTCAAACAGTACTCCGAGATCTCTGACGACGGAAGAAGGGCGGACGATGGTGCCCTGAAGTGCCAGACTACAATCGGTGTTAGACAGCTTAAGCATGTTAGCATGTGAGCCAAACCATGCAAGCTCAGTCTTGGAAGCATTGAGTTTGCAATCGTCGTGAGGAACACCATCCTTGGACCTCTGTGATGCAGTTTTGGAGACGACCAAGAGCAAGACCGACGTCTTTAACGTCCACGTGGTCGTAGATCTGTTTATCATCAGCAAAAATATGATGGCGAAGATAGTGACGTTGAAAAATGAGGGCAAAGTCTTCTGTGTATGTGATGAAGGCAATCGGTCCCAAATGTGGCTGTCAAGTTGAAACCAGAAATAGAAAATATATAACAGCTAGGCCACAATGCAGTCTGCTTTAAAAATGTAACTTTCTGTCACTATTTGCCATTAAAGCATTTACCTGAATCACAGAAGTGATATTAATTTGAAACAAGTGATCGTAACTCACATAAAATGGCAGAGAGTAGCAGTATAGCATAGGATAATGTAAGTTAAAACCCAGTTCATGTCAATCATTAATACCTAGTGGTTATTATAATTGAAAGAGTATGAGAGGCAAACCTAGATTGCTTATGTGGCTTTACACTACAAATCTGCATGCCAGAGTTGACTATGCTTCACTGAATTCTGTTTCTTAATCTAACTTTTTCAAACTGTGTCAAAAACTTTGGCATTTACGGTACATTAATAGTAGTAACTTATCCTTCAAGGAACATATTACTCACCTATCCCATTCCTGCTTCTACCAACTTAGACAAATTAGAGTCACTCACTCAATTCATCACTATTCACTCTTTGCTTTCTATTTATGCCAGTAGGTTAGACCAGTGTTTTCCAAACTGTGGGTGGCGACTCAAAAGTGGGGCACAGGGACCCAGTCTAATGGGTCGCAGGGTAGTGCAAAATTAGATTCAAAAGTGTAATTTTCTAACCAATGCCACAATGTCACAGGTCTTGAAAGTTGCAAGTAGGCTTAGGTTTTAAGAAATTTATATACCTGCAATCCTCCATACACAGCTCATATTAAAATGATTAGTGTTTTATCCAGTTTTAGTTGACAATAAGCTTGCAGGATTGTGGTATGTTACAAAGCCGCTCAAGTGGGCTGCGGTTCAAAAAGTTTGGGAAATCTTGGGTTAGACTATTGCAATTCACTTTATTTTGGTCTCTCCAAAAGCCATATTTCCACATTTCAATCTGTGCTAAATGCTGCTGCTTGTCTTGTGGTAAAAACTCTTCAAACTGACAACTCCCATTGACTTCCAATTTCTGACCGCATTCAGTTTAAGCAGATAATTTTTGCTTCAGCAGCAGTTGGATATTGTACATCCAACCTGCAGCTTGTTGCAACCTATTGGATCCAAAATATTGTGGTGCACGGTTAAGCGACGATCAAATATCTGTAGCATACAATACAATTTGCAAGATTGCATCAAAATGGAATATTCAAGGCTGCACCGTAGAGATGTGTATGTCAGAACTTGCAGAGTTTCGTGCCAAAACAGGCCTATGGAGAAAAGGTGGAATATGGCATGCTGTTTATACAGCATGCATGCCATATTACTCATATTACTTAACATCACACCACCAGCAACATGGTGGAGGGGTTATGCCCCAACAAGGCGTTGTCAAAAATTGCCTGCCGTATTCTAAGTCTTCCTGCCAACAGTGCTGCTGCTGAAAGAAACTGGAGTACATATGACAACATTGTGCGGGGATGCGATGCTGTACTGTTGCTCGCTTTCATCTTGCGTGGCTTGGCTGTTTAGTTTGACAATGCGGTGATCTAGTGTAGTAATTCAAATGTTATGTTACCCAATGTTGAAATAAACGTAGTAATAGCTCAGCTGAGTGACTTACGTGCCTGTTTTATACCGTTATCTAGCTGTTTCTCTCATTTTTCTTATTTTTCTGAAAATTTCGGAAAAATTTCTGAAATTTTTCCGCAAGTTTATTTTTCCAGAAAAATCCCATCACTACTATATGTGTAACTACTAGTTTTCCCAGTCCTTATACGAGTTAGTGAGTATTCATTGTCAATGTAGCAGTATTGGACAGTTCAAACACGTGTAAAATTGATTTTATCTAGTGTTTTCCACAAATTGATGATATTTCATCCTAAATGATTTCATTCTTGACTGGTTATATGGTTGCAAAGTATCAACAAATCAAATGATCACAAATTGCAATAGCAAGTCGGAAGAAAATGGCAGAATTCTGACAATAGTGTGTGAAACTCATAAAAACTTTGACGGTCAATATGACAAAGCATAACTAAATAATACAAACAACTAATTATAAATGCAAAAAAGAGTAATTTATTTGTCATCCACAGGCTCTTATAAAAAGTCTCCTGCTTGTGGAATTTGCGAGTGTTGTGTTTTAATAGTGCAAACAAGCAACTTCTAGCCCTCACCGCCACTAGGTGGTAGCACTGTATGTGATCAAAGTTAGTTCATATTGCAGTGGAATCATATTTATTTAGGTGAAGTCATGTGAGTTTGGCCTTTGTCTTAACTGGGGAAAAAGTTGTGGGCTGAAAACAAGCCTGGAGTAAAATTGAACTTGGTAAAAATGTACTCCCACCCCCAGTTACTGTATGAGGTTTAAAGGGAATGACTGGAAAATGACTTCATGCGAGTGAATCTTGATGTAGTCTAATTAATGTGTTTTCGTTGTATATTCTTACCAAAGTGTTTGTGCAAACTTCGGAGTTACATATATATATATATATATATTCTTTTCTCTCCAAGATGATTTATGCAGCGCAGTAGCATGGCTAATAGTCAAAAACAAAGGCGCTTTACATCAGCAAGCATACGATATACTAAATAAGTGTGCTTTAAGGTTTTTAGAGAATACTTCATAGGAGCTGGCCTTGGTGACGGATTCAGGGAGAGAGTTCCAAAGGTGTGGATTCCCATGAGTAACGAATCTCTCGCCTAGCTTCACAGTCCTGAATGGAGGAGGGACATACATCAATATCCGAGTACTGGAATGAAGTTGTCGGGGCTGGTCTGTCATCTTCAAGAGTCCTTAGTATGGCTTTTATATATATATATATAAAAAACTGAACTGTTGTGGATTAACACCCCTCGAAGGGTCCACCAGATCAGTCGAACGTCGTTTACGATCGGAGATGCTGTCGTCGCTCCGTCTACCGAAGTGCGCCTCCTCGGTGTTCTCCTTGATGACTCCCTATCGTTCGTTGGCCAAGTGAACTTCGTAACCCGCGCTTGTTACTTTCAGCTCCGAAAGATTAGGGAGATTCGTCGTTACATCTCAACATCAGCTGCGATACATCTAGTCCGTGCCCTGGTGTTATCCAGGCTGGATTATTGTAATAGCCTCCTCCTCGGTCTTCCCGACTATCAGCTGGGCCGACTGCAATCGGTCCTGAACGCCGCCGCCGGATGATTTTCGGTGCCAGGTGGCATGACCACGCTACCCGTTATTGAGGATAAGCTCCATTGGCTCAAGATCCCGGAGCGTATCGTTTTTAAACGATGCTCGCTGACCTTCCGAGCCTTGCATGACCCTTTCTGCCCGAATATCTTTCGGCGTTGATACGCAGGCCGGTGATGACAGACTGTCGCAAACAGCTTCGTTCTAGCAAACGATCTCACCTCTCCTCGCTCCCCTCCGTCTAAGACCGTGAAGCTTGGAGAAAGATCTGTGACTCGGGCAATCCTCTCCTTTGGAACGCACTTCCAGCTTCTGTGACCATGACAACCAACTTCGAGTCGTTCTTATCGAACCTTAAAACTCATTTATTTCGTTTATCATATGACTGTCTTTTGTAAAACGCTCTTGCCTTTGGCCTTGGCCATGCTATAGCGCTACATAAATTATCAAATTAATAGAATAGAAATATAATATATATTTTATATATATATATATATATATATATATATATTGATGTTTTCAGAATCGTAAAAATGATGAAGCATCCTATGAAAAGATACTGAAACTGCGCAAAGATCTCAGTCGAGCACTGTAAGTTATATTTGTTATTCTTTTTCCGGTAATTTCTTTCGCTATATGTTAGTACTTGGAATATATTTGCAATTCTACAATGACAGCTACTAAATGCTTGATTCCAGAATTTATTTTCTAGCAGAGTTGTTCTGATATATTCCAATACTGTTACATCTGAATGTAATTGTCTTGGTTACAATATTAAGTGTATGTCATTGTCATGATATTTAGCATAGAAGTGTTTGAAGCTATACCATGCAGATTTTTTCTGAATGGGAATAACATAGAGCATTGCATTGAGTATTGCAAATAAATAATGGCAGTAGCTGAAATTTTTTCAACTCTGAAGGAAATTTCAGAAAAGGTACAAAGACTTTCCAAAAGCTTTTAATAATATGCAATTTTAGAACCCCAGTAAAAGAAAATTAGAGGATAATATTGCGGGGTTATTTGATCGTTCTCAGAATTTGTTTAGTTTAATCCTTTACAGAGTATCGCTGTTTATAAACGGCGGCAGAAAAGCATGTCCAAACTGGGATCGCCGTTTTAAAACGGCACGCCAGATAAGCATGTATGTACCCCGGACATAACATTTTTACATCAATCCAACGCAGCGATCGATTTAGTTACCATCCATTCGATAGATGGCAGCACCGTTATCGATATTGTTGAATATATGTGCAAGAGATATTGGCTGTAGAGTGACCAAGGCTGGGAAATGTATAGGAAAAATCTCCAGCCGGAGGCTAGAAAAATCATAACTACGCCAAATATAGTCCGATCTTCAAAATTTTTGCACTATTCTGTTCCAATTACACTCCTCTAAAACTCTCTTGCTCACAGTTGGGGGGTCACCGCTGAAAATTTTCTTTATTGAGCTTTGAAAATTTTTTGTCGGAGATGGTCCGATTTCAGGGTGTAGAGTGGACCCTACCCCCAAATTTTTTTTGCACAGATGGTTGAAAGAACAATAAAAATGCTCAACAATTTTCTCTTTCTATTGAGAAATATACTGAGTTGTTTTGAAAATCTGTTTTGTCATTTCAGCGGAGATGAAAATTCATAACTACCCCCAAATTGGCTCCAATCTTCAAAATTCTTGCACTAGAGTAAAACCTCTTTAGCCCGCCACTATTTTTTTGCGATGGATGAGTTTGGCGGCTTAACAATAAAATGCTCACTACTGAAACTAAGTATGCATCTTTCTAGCTTCTATATAGCATGGATGAGAATTTTGGGTGCCCAGCGGATACCAGTAGGGACGGGTCAGCTCATGAACAAATGACAGGTTGCTATATATTCATGTATAGACAAAAACTGTCAACTTGTAAAGGAACAGGCTCTAAGCTAGTAGGCTTGTTTCAGATGATAATGCAGACCAGACTACCTGCTGCTGATGTAATACAGCAGCATACAGGCCTACGCCCTACAGGTGAAAAGTTTTGTAAATCCGATCCATTGTCTTCACGGGACTGCTGGGTTGGAGACAAAAGCGTGGCAATGGGTACTCAGGGCTCCCCCCCCCCCCATGAAAACAATCCCTTCACCAGACATTAACTTACAACACCGATGTATTCATCCAAATTGGCAGTCCAGCTTGGCCTATAAACGGTCAAACCGATCTATGGCGACAAAAAGAGGTCATAATACACAGGCATGGAATTTTGAAAGTTGTGGCTTTGTTTGGCGACTAAATGAGTTATTTTGCATGAGTGGAAATCTGTTCTGACCCAATCAATTCTTGACCCATCAATGGCAAAGAGGGGGCGACCTAAAGAGGGAGCTAAAGAGGTTTTACTGTATTATGTTCCAATTACACTCCCTACAACTTTCTCGCTCACATTTGGGGGGTTACCGCTGAAGACGTTTTGCTATTGAGCTTTGAACAAAATTTGAACAAAATGTTGGGGAGAGGTCCGATTTTAGGGTGTAGAGTGGTCCCTACCCCAATTTTTTTCTTTTGGCACGGATGGATAGAAAGAGCAATAAAAATGCTCAACAACGGTGTAAACCGCATCTTTCTAGCTTCTATATAGCCTGAAATATAGTAAGTTTATAATGTATATGTTCACGTTTTCATACGAACGCCTTTTCCTCAAATTAATTACACTGTGGGGGATGACTTTAAAAATTTTACAAATAAAAAATTCCGCGATTTACAACCCATATTTATTGTTCAATTTCATCAATTTTATACACTGGAAGCATTTCCAAAATAGGCTGTGCATAGGAATGGCTTGGCTCCACAAACAAAGAGCATCGTCTTACATAGAAGTCTAAAGCTTACTTGTTTTTCAGTATTATCTAATCATATGTGCATTCGCTAGGTGGCACCATATAACTATTATTGTTAGGAGGCCAAAAGATATTTTTCTGAGATGCCGAATCATTGATATAACACTATAAAGAGGGACGAGCGCTGTTCGTCCCCGGCTGTTCAGTATGGCAAAACGTCAACGAGCGCCGCTCGTCCCTGGCAGCCAACGTGTTAAGAATTGCATCTCACAAATTTTACACCCATGCCTTACTACAGTATTTAGATAAATAACATAAAATTTAATTTTGTTTATGATTTTGCTTTTTGGTATTTAGATTGATTATACATTTTAATTATCTGTTTTTTAATAAAGTTTGATCCTTGAGATGTTAAAGCGACGTGAGAAGAGCAAAAAAGAACTGCTGAAACTGACAACAGAAGTAGCAGAGAAGAGGTTCTTGTCATGCATATTATATAATTTTTATGCTAACAGCAGAGGTTCAAACATCATTGCAATTACAGCTGCTAAGATTATTTAAACTTTAACCCCTTACTCTCCATTAATATTTTAAATTTGGCACCATGGTGGCCATTAATTTTAGTGTGGCAATGCCACATTGATTTAGAATGTTTTAAATACTTTCAATTTTGAAGCACAGAAGCTAAGGAAATAATTAAAGATTGATATAAAGGTCAGATTTAGTATCCATTTATCATTTTACGTCCTCAGTCACTGAATTCTACTCAGAGATCCAGAGAATGTGTGTTGGGAGCACTATTGGAAAGGCTGCTAACAAGAACCAAGGAGACTCTGGTTCAGCATTATAAAATAACATTCTGCTATGGCCAGAAACCTCAAAATCACTCTAATTCTATTTATATTTGCTTTTGCTTTCAATTTCAGTTAATTTATGTCCACTTTCTGGAAGAATATTGCCACATAGCAAAGAATAATTCCATACTAAAGCTATTCAAAACGCTGCTCAATAGATCCAATGGAACTCCGGTTCAATGTCATAAAACTCCATTCATCTATGGCCAGAAACCTCAAATTTGCTCTAATTCTATTAAAATTCACTTTCGATTATGGTTGGTTCATCCCGACTCTGGCGGAATATTGCTCCATAGCATCAGATCTCCGGTCGCCAAGGTGCTGCCACTATAGCGGGCTCATTGAGGTGGACAAAACAAATTATACAGTATTTTGACAAATAATAAACAAAACTGCCATATTTTCATGTATAGAAATTGTGTCATATGACATTTTGCATACCTGGCACCTTGGGGTATCTTATCCAAATGTTTTAGAACACAAAGAACTGGCATCTATGTCATCATCAATAAATAAATCCAAGACTATACATCTGATGCTCGATAAGTTGAATGCCTAATGGCCTATCAGTCAACATACATAGTTATGCTATTAAGACATCAATAGGGTATGAAAATACCATTCAGGTGGCTTCACGTGAAACTGTCTGATAAGGAGTTGCAATAGACTATGCAGACTATTTAGGATAGTTAAGCAACTTATGTGTAGACATTATATGACAGTCAACGACGGTGGAGAGAAGCCCTTCCAATCTGAGGCAATCTCTCTCTCTCTCTCTCTCTCTCTCTCTCTCTCTCTCTCTCTCTCTCTCTCTCTCTCTCTCTCCCTCTGTCTATCTTTCTGTCGGCAGCCACGTTGAAGTGAAATAGGATTGTAATTAACCAAGGTACTGAGTAGAGATTTGGTTATAGATGTTTAAACGATTGATGTAGGTCTATTACAGCACTGTGATGGTCCACAGAACCCCTTCCAATTCAAAACTCTCTCTCATTCCTCCCCTCTAACTCTCCACAGGCGGCCACATTCAAGTGAAATGGGCATATATATGAAATAGGCATATGAAATAGGAGTGCAATTAACCAGGTTACTGAATAGAGATTCAGTATTTTACTCTGCTGGCGCTTCTTATATTTAGGGGCGTAGTATCCAAATTTTTTATGCAAATCTTCAAAACCTGTGTCTTGTAATTGGGTGCGTTTTATAATTGAGTGCATCTTATTATTTGGGAGGTGGGAAGTTAGCAGTGTGGTAACAACACTGGACGATGGAGGAGAAGGTTGTGGGTTCGATTCCCACAGGAGCCCTAAGATCAACTCAGCCTTACTCGCTAGAGGGCAGTAGAAACTGGGAAGCAGCATTAAGCTGCGAGGTAAAACGTGGGTCTGGATAAAGTAATGGCAACCTACCCCAGATTAATGGATTATACTACCTACATCGCTGATTGCCTAGACTGGAGATAAGCACCGGAACTAGAGGTGTGCACGGGGACTGACTGTTGTCCCCATCCCCTCTCGTCCCCACAAAGCCTTTCTCCATCCTCACTCTGTACCCATTGACTTAAAATCCATCTCTACTCCATCCCCTAATCTCTTTCCCCATCCCTATCCCCGCAGCTTGGTGCCCATCTTCGTCCCCGCCCCCGCTCACTGCATTCCAGGTCTTAGTTCAACACACAGCCCTTATTGTTTACCAACTGCATACTAACAATGGAAGCCAAATGATCCAAATTCAATTTTACCTGACCTCACAGTCCAACGTCATGGCCTTTGAATTTGAAACTGAAAGATATGCATTGCCATAGCTAGTAGCTATGCTGAAATCAGCTGAACGCATGATCATTGATCTACGAGATTATTTGTCTCCATTTCTGTGGTTTTTGCGGCATTTTTCAAACCGCATCCGCAGTACTACCATCAGCCCAGATGCTGTTACTGCGGTGCTACCGCCATATTTTTACCGCCCCCATTAAAATTTAAGTTAAATTACAGGTTTTTACCCCGTTTCAGCAGTGAAACCGCGGTAGCCATTACCATGCACTCCTCTAACCGGAACCCAACACTCGAACTCAAGTACGGGACCAACCTTTACCTTTTTACCTTATAATTGGGTGCGTCTTATGATTGAATGTGTCTTAATATACGCAAAAATACGGTGCTAATATATGGATTATTTTGACCGAAGAGAACAATGCCGAAGCTATTTTTAGCTTTTAGGCAGATATATTCGGGGCGGCCGTTATGTTGGAATTGATGTTACGCGCATATATGCAGGATAGCTGGTAATAGTCTTAATACTTAATTGTATCATCATCATAATTGCACTTTGCCAACTCATTAGTGGCAATAGGTAGTCAGAAAACATTTCCAGGCATTTTTGTCTGATGTTAGTTTTCTTTTTTCTGCATTTGTCATTTGTATTTCTTTTAGATCTTCTTTTATGTTGTCTACCCATTTTTTTCTGGGCCTGCCTCTTCCTTTTTTTCCTTCCTGGTATGTGTAGAGTGCTATTTTTAGGGAGTCTTCCATCCTATTTGCATGTCCATACTATGTTAGCCTCTTTTTTCTGAGTTTATCCGTGATGGAATTCTTTAGCCCAATCCACTGCTGTCTATCTTCATTTCTAAGTTTTCTGAAGTTTGCTAACTCCAAGAATTCTTCTTAGGTAGATCATTTCTGCAATGAGTAGCCTTTTTTCATCTTCTCTTTTTGTGACCCAGGTTTCTGATCCATATAGTATTATATGACATTGTATAATTTGGACTCTGCCAGTGTATACCTGAGCATAAATATAATAGTAAATTGGTATGTTTTTTGCTTATTAACTATGTTTTCGGTTTATATCTCTGAATTTGAGAGTTTGTATCTATATAATTTTAATCAAGTATTTCATGACTTAGATAATTAATATTATTGATCGCAATGGTTTGTTTATTATTTTCAAATTCTTTGCACCTTTATGATAGATACCAGCTTCATGATTGGGATGGAAAACTTCTCAATGAGGCAAATGCTAAAAAAGACCTTCTGCCCGCATTTCAGCCGGTTCCTTTACACATTGGAACAAAGCGAGACTGGACATTGATTTCAAAAGTTGGTTTTTTGGCATCAGTATTTCATGCCTTTGCTGTATCGGTCTTCGTATTTGTTTATCTTTGACTACATTTTTAGATTGTGTGAAGGGCATTGAACAATGCCATAAAAAGTTACTGGAATTGACAGGTCTTGATCTTTATCCAGCATTATCCACTATTATAAGCCTATCAATTGAAATGACTTGTTTGAAAGAGACGCTGGAAATGTTCGGCTGTTGATAATACGGTTTGCTTGTTTACTTATGTAGCTGGTTTAAAACTTTCTAATAATTTCTTCTGCAAACCATTCTTTATAGAACCAGGTAATGGACTGAATCTATGCATACCAACCACATGCTACTACAGATTCTTTCTGATTTCACTTTTGGTGATCAGTGACTGTTACTAAATGTGCTATTATAATGGTACTAAAGACTTTAATGGAGCTGATAGTAACCATGTGCATCTGGTCCTAAATTGTGTTCTAAATTTAATGGTATTTTGGGCTTTTTATGAACAAAACATTTGCTGTTTGACTATATCCATTTTTTTATTATGTTGATTGATGATTTTATAAAGTGCTTGGTTATTATCTGATTTAAAATTCTACATGGTGATTATCTATATAGCATGATGGAGCAAGCATGCATAAGAAACGTGAATACAAAAGGAGAAAACATAAACATCAGTCATCACAAGTTGAAAGAATCGCAAAGCAGTTGCTTCAGCAGCAGCAGCAGCAGCAAAACCTGTTGCCTCTTTCTCAGCCGCCGCTCTACACAGACGATAACCGGCTGGCTCCGGAAATCGGAACCGATGATGAGGGAATTCTTTCAGTGAGTTTCTTTGCTGATCTTATATTGTCATTTTTGGCTTCAATCAGATATTTTGCCTTTGTTGCTTCCTTCTGTTCTTTATATTTTGTTTGACTATTTCTAAAGCAAATGGAATGTCATATATGAATGAAGTTCTCTTGTTGTTCAGGCTACTCAAATTGTTTGCGCTGCGGTCTGGAAATTTTATCGATACACGATCGAGGTCCAAACCAAATGGTTCAAGTTAATTGACATCAGTACCTTGGCAAACCAGTCCAAAAATTTATATATAGACCTCGTCATAATGCATGTTATAGTAATTAAATAGAAACATTACAAAAAAGAATCAGTTTTATTGCTTCAACTCTGAAGTAATAAGAAATATTAATATTTTCCATAGAATTTGCAGCGATAAAAATCATGTAAGTGTGATATAGGAAATGCGTTAGTAATAATTTGATAAACGTGAAATTTTGGACCTCGGCACGGTCCATTCAAGAAGCCTCTGTGGTCCGGATTTCGGACCGTGGTCCACCATTTGAGTAGCCCTGGTTTAGATAGATTCAGTTGGTTGAAGTGCTATATCATTTGATTATATTTGATATGCAAAAATTCACAACAGAAAAGTGACATTGTCAATGCAGCTTATCAGATGTTAATGGCTTGCACTGTAATTTGTGGCATTGCTTTTATAGTGTAACAAAACAAAAGCAATTAATTTTAAATTGCATTTGTTGTGTTTGAAAAGCATTTCTCTAACTATGAAAATTTATAAGTGGTTTTCAAATGAAAGAATTCTGGAGTCTGATGAATTAGTTATTATGGTTATGCAGAATTTTGTGAAGAGATAGCATTAAACTGACTATAAAAACAGTTCCAGTGGTGGGTTTGGTGTATTGTTGTAGGGTTCGTCTCGGTCTGATCATGACGACGACAGTGATCCTGATGGCATCTATGCTTTCCGAAGAAAACATGGCTGTGCTTATCACGCTGTCAGTATTAATTTATTTTTTGAACTACACTGTGAACCAATAAAAAACATGCCACTGTATATTTGTTCATAACTTTGGCAAATGTGAACAGATTTCCAAAATATTTTAATTATTTGACTCAGAAATAAACGGGGGACAAGAGTTTGTGTGTGTGTGTGTATACAATACATACATACATACATACATACATACATACATACATACATACATACATATATATATACATACATACATACATACATACATACATACATGTGTTACAGTCAAAACATGTAATAAGTCATTACACAAAATGATTGAAAGTTCCAGTCATTGCATGTAATGACCAACAGGGTCAGTCATTTCATAACAGGGTCAGTCATTTCATGGAATGGCTAAAATAACCAGTCATTTTATGCAATGACTAACTTTTCCAATGATTTATTTCACATTTTGACTAACTGCTATGTTTGCTAATATAATTCTATAAGACTGATTTCAACATCTCCGGCTGTGTTAATAACGAGTGGCCATAACTGGCCATATAACTATATAACATAACACAGGGTTGTCCAACTCGCGGCCCGCGGGCCACAATCCGGCCTGCGGACGGCTTCAATCCGGCCTGCGGACGGCTTCAATCCGGCCCGCCGAGGCCTTCCAAAATTTTAATAAATCAATCAATCTTTTCATTGCTTCAGAATTTTAATGTACATGTTAATAATCTCATACAGAAGTAACTGGCGCTAAGGTAGGTTGCGCTATAATATTCCTGAACTCTCTTGTGTGTTAATGTCCCATTTGAAGCTGATAAAAATGGCGTTCCAGATTCATTGCAACTGAAGCTCATTGACTTTCACAACAATAGTGACTTGAAAGCCGAATTTATTCATAACGACTTGCTAACTTTTTACGAGCGAGATGTTCCTGAAGAAACATTCCGAAACATAGTGACTCTAGCTTTAAAAACATTGTGTTTATTTGGTAGCACTCACTTTTGCGAACAGATGATTTCTAGAATGAAGAACATTAAGACTAAACAGAGGTCACTTCTTCTGGATGAGCACTTATGTGGAATTATAAGAATTGCTGCATAGACAGGAGGTGCCAATATTGAGCATTTGTATTGACAAAAACAATGTCAGATTTAACATTAAACTCTTCTATGCAAGCCTGTAAGACTAAGTATTCGACAAGCTGCCTAATATTGTACGAGTATGACTGCAACAATGTAACATTTTAACTACAACCAGTCGATTAAACTTTAAGAATGTTAATTGAAAATTGTTATTCTTGTGATGGAATGTAATACATTGCGATTTCTTCTATAGTGGCCCCCCCGGACCAGGTTCAAAATTGGAATCTGGCCCTCCGCTTGAAAAGTTTGGACAACCCTGACATAACATATAACCATGTAACATAACTGGCCATATTTTCATGCTCCCCTTTTACTGTCTTTGTTAGTCATGGACAGATTCATTCACTTCATTGTTTGGCACTCATATTGACAGTAATAGTGACACTAATGGTGACACTAACAGAGAACCTGTTAAACTAAAATAGTGACACTAATCCAGACATTGAAGTCAACTGAACTGGATTAGACTAGGATTGACTGGTAGAAACTTCGATTCTAGTACACCCCTCCTATAGAAATGTGGTCCTATATAAATGGAAGTATCGCCTTTATGTTTCATTTAGTACGAATACAGCAGGTGCTAAAATGGATAACAGAGATATAGAAAACACGTTCAGAGCACAAGTAGAACAACTTCATGCTAGCAACAAAAGAGATGGAGTACTAAATAAAGAGGAATACTTTAATTTGATTGAGAAGTTGAAAGTGTCATCAGTTAATGATAAGTTGAAGAAGAGGCAACAGTACTACACTCTTAAATGATATGAAGTACTGCAACATGCAGTATGTTACAGTCAAAACGTGTAATAAGTCATGTATATATATATATATATATATATATATATAATTTGTTATGAGTTAAAGCAACGTTATAACAAGTCAAAGCGCAACACACCACACAGTCAACTTGTTACAACAGGAGATGCCTGCATTCAAAACTATAGCCTATCTGAACCCCATGAACTGAAGAGTTTGGGGAGAAATGCAGCAGCGGGTCATCAAGCCAAAGTTCGCAATGCCAATGAACTGAAGGAGTGATTGATCACTGTCTGGAATGAGTTGGGACAAAGCATCATCGATGATGCTATTGATGAATGGCGCAAATGTCTGTGTGAATGTGTTCACGCAAGAGGAGGACACCTCAAGCATTTGCTTTGAGCTTTGACTTATTATATAAGATCTTGTCCCCCATTTATTTCTGAGTCAAATAATGAAAACATTTTGAAAATTTGTTTATATTTGCTAAAATTATAGACAAATATGCAGTGGCATGTTTTTTACTGGCTCACAGTGTATAATGACCTACATTATTTGATCATCTCTTTTTTCTTAATCTATTCTTATATTGCATATTATTATTTTTATGTTATTATTATTACATGGTTATTAACACACATCAAGTCATTCACTTAGTGAAGAATCATGAGTGGGTTCAGTTACCTGCCTTAAACAACCTAAGCCAAACGGTGGAGTGCAGTTAAGTTGGTGTTTAAAGAAAAACTGAAACAGTTAAATCAGAAGTTACAGTTTTCGGTAACTTATTCCAAACAGACAGAGCCACTTTGGCAAGGGAATGGTTGGTGAGAAAGAGGCAAGTTTACCGCTGTACCAGTTTGTTGGCGCCTCACGATTTCAGTTGTCAAGGCCATTCATACAGCTGGAGGACATCTGCCAGGTAGCTAGGTTGATGTGTTAGCTTCTTGAAGCTGAAGATTGCAGTCTTGTATTGAATACAGTATTGTACTGGTGGCCAATGAAGATGAGCAGGGATTGGAGTGATGTGTTCTGATCTATGCATGTTACTAACAGTCCAAGCCAGTGAATTATGAACCAACTGCAGTTTTTGTAGATTTTTATCGAAGATGTCATATAGTACTGAGTTGCAGTAGTCAAGTCCACTGCCAACCATGGAACAGGTTATTGCGGCTGCTGTGTAGAAATCAATGCTGTTATGGATGTGCCTTGTGAAAGTATAACAACTTGCAGATAGCGTCAATGTAGTTGCTGAATGACATTGTGTCGTTGATGGTTGCTCTAAGACTGCAGATATTGCTTTTTGTTTGAATTTGATGGGTGCTTTTTGCAGCAGATGATATCCTGCCATCTGTGCATTGTCCGAGCTAGTACCGACAACAATGGCTTCTGTCTTGTCTGGGTTCAATGGCAACCCATTGAGATTGAGACAGACCCAGAGGTGCACAGCATTGAGACAGTTCTCCAGAGTGTATAGTGTGTTGTCATTGGTGAATGCAATGTACAGTTGTGTGTCATCAGCATACTGTGTATGCTTTGGGTGCGGCTGTAATTTATGTAAATGGTGCCCTGTATAATAATGTGTATAATAGTGGCCCTAGTATGGAGCCGAATTCATGGCACTTTGTCGATGATTGTTTGCTGCCAACTTGTACTGTCTGAGTGCCTCTAGTGAGATATTTTTATCTGTCTTTATATGCCAATCATTTTTATCTGATTTCGTTTTTACCTCTTTACTGGCCGTGACTCACATATGTGTCCATTTTACATTATGTTACAAATAAATGGCCAGCAAAGGGGTTAATAAATTTTGTGTGAGGGTGAGACTGATTATAAGATATACATTTTTTCAGCCTTGTGTGAAAAGAGGTCAGTGGCCATGGGATTCTTGGGAAGGAGGTGGATTTGGTGACAGAAAATATAAGTACTCCGTAACATCTCTGGGCAGAAGTTGTCTTGGCTACAGCAGGCGAAGAATCGGTCGAGGTGGACGGTACGTAATCTTTATGTTTGTATCGAGTGCTGTTATATGGGTTACAAAGTATGGCAGCAGATTATTGTTGGATATCTTTATTTTCCCTGCAATTTAAATTCACTTAAAATAATTATAATTTTATTAATAAAAAAGAATTCTGTTATGCTTTCTATGTTTTGCTGACATCATATTTCCCATTTGAATGGTTCAGTGTTTTTGCTTCGTATATTGTGCTTTGTGCTGCTGGGTTTTCACTGTTGGTCCTGAAATTTACTGTTGTAATGTGAACTTTAGCATGTCACATGACTATCTTTCTATAATTTTGCTCTAGGAAGTATATACCATATTATCTCTGGTATAATACAAGCCTCAGTTTAAGGAGTTATCTTAATGTAAAATTCTTAAACCTATGTATAATATGCACCCAAAATTTTCCTGAGAATATAACCTTCACTCTGTATCAAAGAGCTTAGAACTTCCTACTTACACGAAGTTAGCGAGAGCAAATTGTTAAATAGCTCTTTTGGCGCCCTTTGCAATTTATTCCACACAATAAGCCAATGCAAACTTTGCTGCTTGATGTCACACATCTTAACCTCTTTACCGGCAACCCCGAAGATATTTGTCACGCAATGGCCGCATTCGTAGCGGCAACCCCAAAGATATTCGTCTGCTACTTTCCAGACTGCTAGTTAGCCGGCGACCCCGAAGAAATGCATCTAAATGCTAAATATAGCTTCGGTATCATTCTCTTCGGTAAATGTAGTTGATATATCGAGTAGTTTGGCGAATATTTATCAAAATTCGAATTTATTTTGCCCACTCCAACGAATAGTTGATCCACTAGTGGCAGTGCCTTGGCAGAGATTCGCTTGGAGATTTGTTGCTATGCGGCGATATTACAACAGAAAGTGGGGGAAAATCGCCCGAAATCAAAAGCAAAAGCTAATATAAATAGAATTAGAGCCAATATGAAGTTTCTGGCTGCAATAGAATGGAAATTTACGATGCTGATAAATAGAATTAGAGCCAATATGAAGTTTTGGCTGCAATAGAATGGAAATTTACGATGCTGAACAGGAGTTGCCTTGGTTCTTGAATTTGTGGAATTGGATTTAAAATTTAATGTGAAGAAATCCATGGTCATGAGGATTGGGACACGTTGTAATATCGCATGTGCTGTATTGGTCCTGGATGATGTTGCCTTGCCATTTGTAGAGGAAATTAGGTATCTTGGAGTGACACTGAAAAAGGGCAGGCACTTCGGGTTATCTATTTCGGAAGTTAAATTAAAATTTTTTTGTACATTTAACTGTTTGTATAGTCGCAGCAGAGCTGCTGCATCTGAACTGATGTGTTAACCTGGTAAAGAGCTACTGTCTACCCATTGTATTGTATGGCATGGAAGCCACATGTCCAAACAAAAGTACTCTTAATGCTTTTGATAGACTGATTCAAGTAGTTGTATGTAAAATTTTTAAAACATGTATGGCGGATAATGTGAATTATATTAGAGCTTTGACAGGTTTGGAAAGTATGCAATGCAATGCATGTTGTTGTAAAAAACCGACAAACATCATTCGTTAATAAATATGAGAAGAAGTCACTGTACTTTGCTGAGTGCATTACTAGAACTTGTCTGAGGGCAGAAGCTGTACTGTGTAAAGTTTGTGCTTAGTTTATTAGTTTAATAGTTTATTAGTTTATTGCATTGAGTTTTGCTCAGTTGATTTGTGTTATTATTGGTTGTGTTTTTTAAACATTTTTTTGATGCTGTGCTTGTCATGAAATAAAGATTGTTATAATACAATCATCATCATTGTGCTCTCTGTCAACTATTTAGCGGTAATAACTAGGCACAAAGCATTTCCAAGAATTCCTGTTTTCTTTTAATCTTTTTTATTTTGTGATTTTGATATAGTTCTAAAAGTATACCAAATCCAGAACTGAATCTGATTCCTAAATAATGGTGTCCAGTGGGTTCTAATAAACATTTGATATTTTATTTAAAGTAATGGTAATCACATTTTAAAATTTTTAAAATGTACATTCATTTAACCCTTTCACTGCATTCGTGTTTTATACCCGAATGCGGCCTAATATGTGTACCATGACGTAGGCCTACCTTAACGAGGCGCTTCTGTACACATATACGGCCTGCAGTATGCATATGCGGCGCTGCTGTTTATATACAGAACACAAATGAAATTTTCATGGAACAAATGAGTTTTTGGTATAGGTTAGAATAGATTTATATAGCGCCAGGAAAGGCCAAGATTAGAAGAAGTAGCTAGTTGGAGAATAGGCTGCTTTTTGGCTACATATGATGCAATACATTAAACTTTGTGTTTGCTTCAATTACTGTATTTTTTGAATAAACTGCTGTATACTGCTTCAATATATTCTGTATATTGCAAGCTAAACCAACAAGTTCACTAGATATGTAAGCCTGCTTCTTTCACTGTATAATAGGTATCATGTCATCTTTGAGGTTCCCTTCCCTAAATATCGTGTAACTAATCACCTGTGATGCTATTTGGTGAACAACTATCTATCATATTAAGATCCTTATCTGTATGTCTCTCTGTCTGTTACCTTCAAGCGTTCTGATTGGTTGACTATTGGTAGACGGTTTAGACCGTTTAGTCCTTACATCGCGATGCGTTGGTGGGCGAGCGTTGACTATTGGTAGACGGTTTAGTCCTCACGTCGCGATGCGTTGGTGGACGATGTTCGAAGACGACGTTGCTATTGGTAACAATTGTTCGTAGAATCATAGTTTAACGCGGTTTAGTCGAGTCATTGCAGCGTCAGAGGGGTGGGCGTGCGACGACGTTGCTATTGGTAACAATTGTTCGTAGCGTGCGATGACGTTGCTATCAGTAACAATTGTTCGTAGCTTGAGGAAGTTGCGCAATTTTAACGTACATTTTAACGTACACAAAAAATACGTGTACAGCGTCACAAATGGCCACAGTTGCGTGATTTTAACGTACATAGGCCTAATTATTACGTGGCGCAGAGCTTGGCTAGGTGGCGATCATTGAAATGTTGTTCAGCATGAATTCAATGATTGGGTATTAGGTATAGGTATTGGATTAATATTATCCTGCACTGCGAGCAAAGCGAGCGAGCGCGAGCATCTTTCCAGTGTTACTTTCAATTCCCATACTCGGCATAGTTTAATTGCGATACACGGAAGCCAACAAGACCATTTGTATAAATGATGAGTCTTACTCATCATTCGTGCTGCCGGAGCGGTTTCTGTGATGAGTCTGACTCGTCACTCGCAGTGAAAGGGTTAATATAACTAATTTTAAATTTTCAATAGTTCCATGTGGGTGTAGGTAGTTATATGAAGCAGTATGTGGTTGTGATTTTCATTAAATGAAGACAAATTGTAATGTTTTTGTGTTATTTCAGAGTAATATTTGATCGTGCATTGACATCATGGGATAAAAGTCTTCAAAACGTTGATTGGTCATCGCAGAATTCATCTTTTACAATGGAATACAACAGTCACCTCAAAACACATAACATGTTTGTACATTTAGCCAATGAATATTAAATTTGCTGGGATCTTAGTGTATGTGCTTGAAGAAATTTATTAATTTCTTGATACATTGATTCAAAATTAAGAACAAGAAATTTTTTGTGAATATATCCCGAGTGACTGGTGGCATGACACTCCAGCATCACAGCAATCTTGAGCTGATTTGGAGGCTATAAGATAAGATATATATATATATATATATATATATATATATATATATATATATATATATATATATGATGATTCATTATTATCAAATGCTTGAAAATGTTCATTTGTGGAAGTAAACACCGAAGTGAACGTAAAACATTGTTATGCAGTATATACTGAGAGTGTTGGTATTAATTCCATTTTGTTCCCAATATGCAATACCATATTATCTCATGTATAAGATGCACTCTTTCCCTTAAAAAACCGGTATAAGGTGTGGGTGCATATCATACATAGAAACAAATTTTATGTACATAACGTACATAATTTTAATTTAGCCGTATTTTTACACATATAACACGCATTATATGGGTTTTTACCTACGCAGTAGGTGGTGGAGGAAAACTGTTTTCACTTCAATTTCAAAAAGAATTTGCCAGAAAATTGTGATTGTCTAGATTACTCAATAGACATTGTGTCACTGATAGCTAAAAAAATTATATAGGCTTATTGTTTTGTGGCATGTTGACGACCACCGGCAGGGGAAAACTGTCTACTCTTCCAATTTTAAGAAGAATTTGAAAGACAATTGTGATTATCCAGGTTAATTAATATAGATTCTTGTAGGAAATTTTGGGTGCATATTATACATAGGTATTAACATTTTTACATTATGATAACTCTAGAAACTAAGGGTGCATATTTTACATAAGTGCATATTATACCCAAGATAATACGGTAAGTGAACATTAAAACATAATGGTGCAGAGGGAAGACTTATCAAGCAGAAATTAAATTTGCCAAAACTCTGAAAATGACAAGGATACAGAATAGAGCAATGGTTGAAAGTATGTACAGCTTCTGTTATATCGAAGATGTACACTTTGTACAGTTCCTCAATTTGTCATCATATTTTTCATTGAAACTTTACATTTTATTACCTCAGTATACTTGATGTGATTGCATTCCAATTTGCATCCATTTCAACTGGACTTAGTTTTCTATCTTTTGGATAATATTTCTTCGTATTCTTATTTATTACCGTACTTCCTTCCAGGTTATATATTATTATCCACAGTTATTTTCTTCTTATGTTTAATGATGTGAAACCAAAGACAGCTAAGAATTCTCACTGAGAATTTGGAGACTGCTGAAAGGTCTTCATGAGATTGGCACAAAACCTGTTTTTCATGATGAACACTGCAGACTATTTTTGCTCATAGACATGGACCATGCACCATTGACCCTGATGGACTGTCATTTATGAAATGATCATTGCAGCTGACAGTGTTTTTCTTTAGGTTGTCTTGTATTCAGTTGGTTCTAACAAGAATGTGAATGAATTATTGGTATATTGTGAATATAAATAAAAATGTTGCTGAGCTGTTAAGATCTGAAAAATAAGCTCATCATTTATTTAGTGCAAGATATTAACAATGTAAATGATCTTGGAAGACTTGATTCTAAGAAATTGTTGTGAATGTATGATTGTGACTAATTTTAATCTAAAGGACTTTTTGCTTTTTAGCCCACATTTTCAACCAATGTCGTGTCATCCGAGTGCAACGCCCCCTGGTTCTTCAAATTCCAGGGAATCACTTCCTTACCAACCCAATGGTCTTTCAGTTGCTGCAGGTTCATTTCAGTTGCAGAACACAGCCGACCACAGCGATCATCCATACTTTGATACCACAACGCATCATTTCAAACGACTGCCTTCTAGTAATAGTTTGTCATTTTTGCCCTTTGACTCTCATGTTGTATTGACCTCTGGCTTGTCTTCATCTGATATAAAGTGCAGAGAGGCAGGCTCTTCCACTGCTGTAATTCTGTGCTCTACTTCAGTGGATCAGACTTCACAGGAGAATGTCCAAGGAGCTGTTGATATTCCCATAGTTTCCACTTCCTCTCAGGAAATCTGTAAGTACCAGTACTTTTCTGAAATTGTTATACATTTTCTAAGTTTGATTGTGCTCGAGTTAAGTTTGACATTTAATTGCACACATGGTGTTTATGGTGTTATAGCTACAGTTAATGAATTGGTGCATAACAAAGGAAATTTTGTACTGTAACCAGTGTAGATTTTTCTTGACTTGAAAGATTTTAGTGAGAGTGATGCAAGTGAATGGTTAATCCTGTGGCATGTTGACTAATGAAAACAGCTAGTCGTCGTCGTCATCATCATCATCATCTGAGTAGCCAGCAAGGGCTGCAGCATTACCGGTTGACGATGGCCACATATGATGAATTTAATGCCACAGGGAGACAGGAGCAGCTTCAGTTTGTTGCTGAATCTGGTTGATCCATCTCTTCTCTCTCTTTCTCTCTCTCTCTCTCTCTCTCTCTCTCTCTCTCTCTCTCTCTCTCTCTCTCTCTCTCTCTCTCAGACAGCCAGGCTTGCATCTCCATGAGCCATCAGGCTTAGAGCAAATAAAAGCATGAATCAAAGAGCCAAGTGTATGCTGTATTGGTAGAGATAATTATATGAACAGTTGTGACAATATGAAGGTTAGAATCTAGAATTATTATGCTAAGATCACAAAAGTCACAGAAAGAAGAAAGAGACATCATGAAAGGCAAACAGCAAAGGTGGGCAGTCAGCTTTTGAGAGTTGGTTCTGAGTGCCAAGCCAAATAAGCTGAGATTTAGCTGTTCATATTAAATAAAAGACAAATTTGAATGTGTCCATGAACAAAGAAATTCAGAGGCTTCAACAAGTTCACTAGTGCATTATTATGGCAGGAGTACAAGTATACCTCATCATCAGCATACACATGCATTTTGAAGTTACAGAGGCAGGCAGAAAGATGTGCACATCTTCAGGCTAAGGAGAGATAGATCTAAGGACCAAGCCGCACGTGACTGGCACTTCATTGGAGCAAGTGCACCCAAGCAACAATCATACGATGCTCAGAAATATAGGAAAGATACCAAAATCAGAAAGACCAAGGAATGGAAATGGTCCAGAAGAATATTTTAGTTTACCATTTTCAGAGCAGAACTAACTTCAAATAAATCAAGGAGAGTGAGTGACTTCCAAACAGTCCGAAAGAAGAGCTAAGAAATAAGAAACATAAGAAGCATTTCAGTATAGTATGAGGCTTCTATAAGTGATATTTCAGCAGCAAATCATTGGCCTCATGATTTGAAAGGACCTGAAGAGTGACAACCTTTTCAAGGACCTTAAAAAGATAACAGGTTTTCATCCGTCCACTGTCCTTGATCGGACAGTGGACGGATGAAAATCGACTATATCTCATTCCAGTAAAGACTGAGTTCCTCTGGTTCAGTACACCTAGAACAGGGGGTGCGCAACCTTTTCGGTGTTGCCGGCCGCATTACAGACTTTTTTACGTCATAATGGCCACCAGCGAGTCCTTCTAGTTACCGAGTAATTTTGTAAAAATGACCAGTGGCATAGCCAAGATTCCAGAAGGGGGTTTGGTTTCGATCGTAACCAACTTCGAAAATTCTTGACAAGCCAAAAAAGGTCGTCACCTTCCTTACACCTTACATTCTTTCTATATCACTTAGAAATTTTTCGGTCGGCAGCCAGCCAAGGGGGGTTTGACCCCAAGATCACGTCCGAAAGTAAAAAATGTATGGAAACGCATGAACGCATGTGCTTCCAGACAGACTTGCGAAATCAGGAGACTTGCTGGAGACCATAAGCTTTATTCCCGACTCCAGATTGTTGCCAATCAATCTGGTTCGGTACTCACTTTTCAAATATTTAATTCTACAGTAGAAAACGCTGTTTCGCACAATTGCTTCCAAAAAGAACAAGAATGTTTCTGGCCAGTTCCGTAGTTTTGGGTATTCCATTCCTGTTTTTCACGTGCAGCGGATCGTTCTCATCAGCAAACTTCTTCAACATTATTCTTCAACTCAACCAGTTCCATTTGAAGATGAAACTGACTCCATCAGATGTGGAGAAGCTTAAGACTACTTAATGTCGTTGAAATCTTCTCAGAATCTTTGGAACGCTGGGTGGCGAATTCCTGCAACAGCCCATCGAAAACTCTAGAATAGTGGATGGTTGGAATTTCATGTCCTTGTATGTCTGCTGTCAATCAGAGCCGCAAGTTGTAGAAAATGACATGAATTACGCTGCTGCAGATGACTTTTGAGGAGACGGCATTTGTCAAGAAAGTCTTTAACTTTTCTATGCATGAGGCAAACTGTTGTTGCTTTGCCTTGCAGACCTTGATAAGATACATGTAGCTGAGATGGATTCGCAAATCTGCCAGAAAAGCCAGGGATGCGAGGAAGGGCTTAGCAAGGGGCAGTCCTTGTTTTTCATAGAATAAAATGTCACTATTTCCTGTCTGTGCCAACGGCCGCCATCACATACATTTTAAAATGCATGTGCACGGCCGCACAAATTGTTACCCACGGCCGCATGCAGCCGTACAGCCGCAGGTTGCGCATTGCTGACCTAGAAGGACGCATCTCATACCACGAAATCCATTTTCATTTGAAGATGCAGACATTGTTCCTTGTACTGAACTACATCTTCTCGGAGTTCTTTTGGATGAGTAACTTTCCTTTGTCAGTCACTCAAGCAATGTGACTCGCACCTGGTACTATCAGTTACGTAGGATCAGGGAGATTCGCCACTACCTGCCATTACTGGGCGTGGTTAAACTGGTTGGAGCCCTCATTCTATCACGAGTGGATTATTGTAGCAGCATCTTGCTCGGATTTCCTGTCAGCCAGCTTAACTGTCCCCATATGGTGCTAAACATTTCAGCATGTCTGATCTTCGGCGCTAAATGGAATGAACATGTGACGCCGCTATTACGAGACAACCTTCACTGGCTCTGGATTCCAGAGTGTAAAGCCTTGAAATGTTGCTGGTTTACATTTTGGGTGTTGAATGACCCTTTCTGCCCTGATTACTTATTGGCTCTTGTCTGCAAGCCCAAGTCGTCTGATCGGCGCTTGCAGCTCCAATCAAGCAGCCGTTCTCACTTGGCAGTTTTACCCCCGTCTATGACGACAAAATTTGGGGATCGGTCTGTTTCAAGGGGCAACCCTTTGCTTTGGAACTCACTACCAGCAGACGTGACTAGGGCGACATCTCCTGAACTGTTTGCCAGGAGCCTTAAGACATATTTATTTGGCATCTACTATTAGGAACCCTTGTAAAGCGCTCTTGACTTTGGCTTTCGCTATGCATATTGTGCTATATGAAATTGTCAGAATTAATAATAATAATAATAATAATAATAATAATAATAATAATAATAGGATGATAGGCATTTCAAACTTGTCATGGCCTGCATGCTTAAGCCTAAGTGTAACTATTGCCAGTTGATGTGATAGAGAGCCTTCTT
This sequence comes from Metaphire vulgaris, assembly GCA_018105865.1. NCBI lineage: Eukaryota > Metazoa > Annelida > Clitellata > Crassiclitellata > Megascolecidae > Metaphire > Metaphire vulgaris. The sequence continues at coordinate 4,755,463 of CM030860.1, read as the reverse complement.
TAACACACTGACCACTGAGGAGGCAATGTCCTTACTTAGGTACTGCAAATTGCTATCGACAATATATGACGTCGCATAATGTAGACCCTGATCTATGAAGGCTGTGCTGGCAAAAAGCAGCACCGCAGTCAACATGTTAAGAGACTTTTTGCAAAGCAGGTTTTCAGTAGCACAGGTTTTCAGATGTAGAAAGGATGATGCATTGAAGGACATCTATAGTAAACTTTGTCAAAGTCCTGGAGGCAGACATCTAAGGTTGTAGTCTCTGGCAGCCATGAATCAGCAGTAGCATCCCTCATATGTATGGCTATGCACAAGTTGTATCTAGATGCCAAGTTCTAGTACAATTGTTAAACTATTTGTTTGAGTTACATTCATACAATATATGTGGGTTTTTAGTATTCATGATTAATAATTACCCATTCTGGACTTTAACATTGAGCCAACTTCTGTTTATTCCCTGATGATGACTGTGTAATAGCTCTGGAGTTAAGGATTCATTTACATCAGAGACATTTTTTGTTTCTGCTTTGTTGTGAATGTCTGGCAACAGGCTTATTTTATATTGGGAGATTTTGAGGTGGATATGAGAAACTTCTTTTGCCTTTTAGGTGATGATGTGGGGCTGTCAACATTGCCGGCTGCCAGCATTCTTCAGCTAAACTATCCACTGTCTAGCTCGTCAAGGCGTTCAATTTCACTTCTGAATGATTCTGCCGCCACCATGTCAGCACAGCCGTTCATGTCAGCATGTGTCGCACCAGCTTCATTTGCTACCAGTCGCTGTCAAATCATCAGGCCAATGAACTCAAAGGGGATTGTCAATAATATTAATTTGCAACATTTGTCTAGCAGCGCACAGAAAGGTTTTGTTCATCGGCCTGAACTTTCCTCATCGAATCATTTAAATCTGTCTACACTGACAGGCAGCTCTTTTGCCGAAGGCTCTGCTGTTCCAGCTTCCATTCTAAACAATCTTGTTCCTGTTCTCAAATTGCCAAGTTCAACTACAAACAGAAACGACAACAAGCAAAAGTGAGTGGCTGATTTGGTTTTATACAGTTCTCTGTAGTTATTTTAGGTAACCTAATTATTTGTTTAGCAGTGGAAAACGATTTTTGTTTTTTGTTTAATGGCCTCATTATAGGAGAACCGTGCCAAATGCATTCGATACTGTGCTTCCTCCTCATCATCATAGAAGTTCTGAAGCAGCATTTGCAATTGTGAATCCCTAAAGTTTTCACTCTTTAATCATTAATTAAAATTGGTCTAAGTTATTGATGTTATTTTGCCTGTGCATGACTAAAGTGGTGTTTGGTGGTTTAATGGTCTTGATGAACTGCCATTCTGAATGCTTTAAGTTTGATTCCCAATTGCTGTATTTTGGACAGTTGAGTACAGGCTTAGAACATAAATGCAGCTGTTAAAGATTTTTAAACAGTTTGTTTTAAAATATAAGTATCGTTATGTGCTTGAAACATAGGCACCATAGAAAGAGGACATATGTATTGAAGCTTTTGAACTGAAAGTACCAAGACAGATGATAAGCATTAAATGAAGGAAAGAAATAAAGTGAATATGTTCTGGAAAACTTTGGAGCAGTACAGCTGGCTATTAGAGACAATAAAAAATGGGAGCTGAATTATTCAGAACATGTCATGAAGAGGTGTGAAGATTGCCTACAAAAGAAAATTATGCAAGGAAGAACATTGGGAAGAAGATGCGGCATCAGACAGTTTCTTAACATGGATTGGATTGACAGTAGAATATGAAATTTGACTAACATGGAACATGGAAAAAGATATAAAGAGAAATGTGGTCCAATATGAAGTTAAATTTTGACACAAGAAATGTCAAGACAATACAATATCACTTTATTAATTCCACCTTGGCAAAATGCAAGGTCAAAACATAATACATAATAATACATAATACTAGGTTGGATTATTGTAATAGCATTCTTCTGAGGCTTCCGGACTATCAACTAGACCGTCTCCAGTCGGTCATGAACGCTGTGGCCCGATTGATCTTTAGCGCGAGATGGGGGATCATGTGACTCCATTGCTAAAGGAAAGGCTACACTGGCTGAAGATCTCGGAGCATATAGCTTTTAAATGCTGTACAGTGACATTCCGAGCACTGAATGACCCTATCTGCCCGGAGTACATTTCTGCGCTCATACAGCGGCCGATGCCGACAGACTGTTGTAAACAGCTGCGATCAAACAAGCGACTTTGCCTTTATGTCCCTCCTCCATCCAAGACGGTGATTCTGGGGGAAAGATCCATGACCCGCGGCAACCCCCTTCTCTTGGAACGCTCTTCCTGCCTCAGTGACATCTACTACATCCTTCGAGGCGTTTGCGACTGCCCTCAAGACACACTTATTTTGCGCATCTTATGAACATTTGTAAATCGCTCTTGATTTTAGCTCTAGCTATGTTATAGCGTTTAATAAATCATCTAGGAATAATAATAATAATACATACCTTACATTTAAAAAAATTAAAGACAAGAAGATAAGTGCCATTTTATCAAGGTGTGATTAGTTTCCAAGTGTAAAAAACACTGTCAATGAGTGTGAGATGCATTCAAATTTTATTAAATTATTTGCTTTACGTAGTATTTAAATTTTGCTTCAAATTTTGTTTCAGAGATGCACGTGAAACAATAAACCATGTCGGAAAAGAATCAGTTGTTGGTGTTGAGGTTACGTGAAAGGAATGCGCCACGAATTGTTTGGATGAAGCTTATTTCAACAGTAGCAGTGCAAGAAATCAACTGACATTTTGAATGTCAATGTCATGCTGATTCTGTGAGGATCATTTTGTCTCTGTCTTCCTCATTCTCTCTTTCCCCTCGTTATCATTCCTTATTTGGGTGAACTATGACAAGGCCAGAACATTACAAAACACTTTTGACTGAGGTTGAGTGTTATGTTTGCTTTTCTAGAAGCTCTGTATATCTTTTTAAAAGTGACTGAAAATACAGCAGGGGACTTTGAGAATAACTGACACAATCATCTAATCAAGAAAGAAGAGTTTCACATCTTTTTTTATTTGTTCTTTACAGGTTTTATTTGAATGTAACCTATAGAACAGATCAGATTGAAGTATAGCAAATGTGATTTGCATGGAAGACCAACTTTTCAGCATTGCATTACAATTCCTGAAACAGCTAATACACACATGCACTTGCATGCACCTTCCAATTTAGCATAAGTTCTGCATCAGTTGCATGTAATATGTGTAAGAAATTAACTGTTGTCTGTAACTTATTTGTGTAAACACTGCTTTTGCTAATTACAGATTATATATAAAAGCAGTCATGTTTAATGTACTGTAATTTTCATTATATCATTACTGTTTGTGGTCTTGTAGCACAGTTGAGTTGACAGAGCTACACAAAGTTTTTTTCATAAAGTGCATCACTTTAACTGTGCATCTGATGTATTCATGGCACACAAGGAACTTCAGTAGATGTTTTTAGAAGTTATGAGTGTGGCGTATGTTTTGTGTGTAGAAATGCAGTCAACAGCTGCTGCCATTTGCATGAGTCCAAAAACATATTTAGACAGTTATCACTTGCAGTGAATTTCTTATACAAACTTGTTATACTGAAAACAGTTTTGAAAATTGAATTAACTAGGCAGAGGGCTTGATGGAGTCTTAGTATCACTTTTTATTACAATTTCACAAGATTCATTTCTTGTATTTTCATAATGACAAGCACTTTGTTCTTGTATATTCAACAATTATTTTTCACATTCACTTATTGAATCTGTCTTGGAATTTTGCAAGTGAGAAATAATTGCTTGTACTGTTACCTTTAGTAAAAGAAACACATAGAAGCACATTGTTTGCTGACCTGTCCCATGCCATTTCTTATTCTTTGCCAATAGGTTTTACCATTGTTGTGTACATATTTTGCTAAAATTGCTTACTTTTGAAGTTGGAAATTTTTATTTTTATTTTCTTACTTTATAAATGCTTAGCCCTCTGCTCAAAATCATTGTGCAGAGAATTTTTATGTTTTTAAACTTCTGGATAATTTTTTGAAACACAAACTACCAGTAGTTGCACATTTTATAACTCTAAATTGCCATTCTTCTGTAATTTGTGCCAGATTCTGTATTGCGACTGTTTTAGCAGACAAGAGATTTTAAGCACTATTGAAATTACATCGAGGGCTTTTAACTAATTTAAGCTGGTAGTCAGCTTACTTCTGTTCAAGCGCTTAACTATTCTGTGTGTATTTATCTTTATGCTGACAGAAAACTTTATAGAAATAACTTTGACAAGCACTGCAAAAATTGGTATAAATTCTATTAGTCATTTACAGTGCCCATAAATTAATGTTTCCTTTTATATCATTTTGAATTCTGTTTAATAATATATTAAATTTTATTGGGGTAAAACTCCAAAGGCCCTGGTAGCCACTAATCTGTGCATAGATTAAACATGCCGTTAACCCTTTGTACCAGTTTCTGAGCGCTGGAAGCTAGATAAAAGATCCAATGCAGTTTTGCCTTTGCTGCATGGATGCATTATAAATTATAATAAATATAATTATGTTTAATAAACAAGTGATCATAGGCAGGCATTGGAAGTATGTCATTATTCTTTTGTAAATCAGTGTCTGTGGTGTGTTTTCTTTCTTTCTTTCTACGTTCTAGTTAGTGATACCGGTTTAGTGCAGGGATTTTTGGGGGAAAATGCAGGACTCATAGGTCCTAAATTTGTGGGTGAAGAGTGCAGAAATTTCCTGTTTTTTGCCTCTGCTTAAACTTCCATATATGCATTAATTGTGGCCCTATATGGGAAAATTGTGGCCTTTTCAGTAGCAAACTCCACATTTTCCCGTAAAAAATGTTGAGCAGAAAGGCGCTGGTCCCCTGTATATCTATGTAAATATGAGGAAAATCACAAAGTGTGGATAAAATTGCCTCATATATATATATATTATATATATATATATATATATATATATATATATATATATATATATATATATATATATATTGCAGAAATCGCAATGCAGGAAAGGGGAAAAGTGCAGCGCAATAAAAAAATTGCTAAATGTGTGATCGCAATTTCGTACTAATAGGTCCTGCTTGAGATCAATACTTTAGCCAATTGCCACTGCATATGATAAGACAAAGAGCAAACTTATATTTTCCCCTTAAGACATATCTGATTATAAATGAGTTAAACATTAGCAACAAATCTAGAATTATCTTTTCTGCATTTTGCCGATGTCAGTTTGGTCAGTAATATAATTGCTTGCAAGAACATCCCAATACATAAAAATTTAGATGTGAAGATTTTGTATATAGCAATATCAAATTCTGGCCAATGCATAATGGGTGTTATAGCACATTGTTACCTGGTACTATTTCAACTTTACAGTAAATGCCAAAACCATTAATGGGATATTGGCTGTAACTTGTCTGTAAATGCTTTAGCAGTGTAAGCAGTTTAAATAAAGGCTGAAACAGCATCAGTGGCTTTACCAGTAATTTTAAGCCCGCTTGTCAAACACAATTGAAATTACCACAAGCCAGAGATATTCTAAATCTGTGTTGTTTCATATGCAGCAGATTATTTTGCTTCAGACATGGAATGTTTTTAAACTGGTTATAATTAGAAAAGACAATGCTTGCACTGTAAATTACACTACTGCTATTACATTACAGTACTAGTAATTTGATTACTATTTGATTTTATTTGATTTTTACATAATGCACAGGCAGTCTTATTGTTAATAATGTGTGCAGAGCCTTGTATCAAGGGTGTTGTCGCAGACTGGTGACAGCTTGCTTAGTTTCAATTTTAGCATGTAACTACACGTTACAGCTAAACCCCATTGACAGGGACGTGCCCATATTCACTGAAGATCTAATGTAAAGTTTTCATTTGAGAGTTTATGCTTGATGGTTGTTCTTAGTCCCACAAGTCATATTATCAAGGCTAGAAATATTGGGGCCACAGTTAAAGATTAAATCATTTATACAGTAGAACCTCGTTATATCGAAGTTCACGGGACCGTGATAAATACATCGAAATATCCGAGGTTCGTTATATCTGTGTTTGGCAGGACCGGCGCTCAAACTTTGATATAAGCGGAATTTCAATATAAGCGAGTTCGATATAGCAGGATTCAACTGTATTAGGCTCCATCTCATTAAATAAATGTATATACATGATGTGAACTTGCTTAGTCTTTTCTCACTTTATTCGCCTTGTATATGGAGGTTTGCTTTGACAGCTGCCTTGGTGCACAAATTTCTGGCTGTCAGTCAGTTTGATGTTTAATGTAGATGTTACATTTTGTGTCATTCATTTGCTTTGAATTATTTTGTTTTGTTATCCAAGTGAGTGATTTAGAGGGTGTAGTATTTATAAGATATTTGCAACAAGGTCCCTTTAAACAACCATGGCAATTAATTTGTAATGGTTAAAGGGTCCACCTATACACAGAGACAATTATTCTTGCATGCATTACTGTGATAATATGAAACTCTTAATGCAGGAACAGTTGTCACTTGTTTTTCCTGAATAAAATGACTATTTCAAACCTTTCATTAGTTTTTCATATACGTTGAGGCCTTGTACACCAGCTCATCAGCTCGTATGTGGAGCTAACAAGATAGGTGATGTAATGTATGCCTACTGGTTTCAAAGTATTAAAAATTTGTAATCTGTTGTAACTTTGTACATTTAGAATTTGAGGAATTACTGAGAAGACTTTATAAAGTTTATAAGAATCTATAAAGTACAGGCTTACTACGTTATCCCGCCCATATTGGTCTGGGGGAGTTCTATTTTGGCAAGGGGCGGAGTGGCAACATAACAAGGGCAAGTCAAAGGGCAAGTCAATCAGGTATCCTTGGTCTCTTTCTCTTCCTCCCCGCTTCTTGCCCGTTCTCTCTGATGCGAGTCGCCATTGGAGCTGATCTCTCCCTCCATTTGTCTCTGTCTCTTGCCCGTTTTCTCTGATGCAAGTCCTCATTACTTACGTGCAATTGGTTTTCTGTGGAACTGCCAACACTCAACCACACCAGTATGGACAGATTCCCTCCATTTATTCATACCCATTGGCAAACAAGCGGGGGAAGATTGCACGGGTTGAAACACATTTGTCTATTTCAGGCACGGCAAAGGCAACAAATAGGGGTCACATAAAGAGGGAAATTAAATGGGAGGAAATCTGTTCTGAGCCTTTCATTGGCAAGAAAATGAGGGACGAGATAACACAGGAAGACTGTAATGGAATACTTGTGTATTGTAAATCTGTCAATTAAACCTCTTAAATGGCCCCAAAGTCTGGTGCAATTGCTAACAACAAATTTAAGTGGAATCATTAAAAGAAATTCTTATTCTTACATCTACAATACCAATATTACTCTACAAGTTTATATTCACTTGTCAGCGCAAATGGCCACTATCAACTTTCAGACATAATTTATTTTGCAACTCTGCTTGCAGATACAATCCTTTCAGAGTAAAATATAAACTCCGATGACTCTACTACAGAATCATTAAACAGCAATGCTTTTTCACAATCTGTCCAATTAAATATGTCTTCTGATTTTTCATGGCTTTGGCGACGAAACTGTTGGGGATGCTACAGCTTCTCGGACATCCACTGGTGCAACTGAAACAATAATACACTATATATTTTTTAATGCCCTCAGTACTTAATTCCTCAAGGTCTTGTGAAGAAAAGTGTCTGGATAAAAAAATGAATGCGTGTCAACTCTCGTCCAGTTCATCGAGCCTGGCAACAGTAAAAGTTCCTAGAAAAGATAGCTTTGAAGCGCTGTATAGCCATGGATAAGTGCTGGAATAAAAAGCTCCCTTCCCAATGTTGCCAGACACACATACCTTGAATCAAAATCACATGAATGTAGGCATGGAAAAGAATTATTTTGGATGCAGAAAATTTTGATTAACATAAATTTTAACATGCACAAATAGCATTAAAAAACTTTTATAGGAAGAATATGGCAAAAAATAAAATACAGTGAAACCTCATTATCTCAGCCTCAAGTTGCCAAACTAGCCTCTAGCCAAGCATAAAACTGGAATGAATTACCTTCCATGCATTTTACCTTATAAAGCCACTATCCACCCTTCTTGCCCTCACCACTAAGTCAGTAAGTGTGCTCCTACTGTGTGTATGGTAACCTCCGTATCTCATCATTTACCAGAGCATTCTGCCTTTGCCATTCATGGACTTCACCGCATGCATAGTGTAACACACAGCTATGAAACCGTTGCTAAAGTTATTAATAAAATAGGTTTTCATAATTGGTGATCCAATAGTTTGGTGGAACTGATAGCATCACCATCACCAGCCAAGCATCTCTCTATCAGGCAAATCCTTCTGCTGAAACAATTTCTGCTGTTCTGTTCAGTTCTTTGCATGCAATGTCTCTAGACATTTTAGACATTTAGAACTGTGCACTGCCAACAATTCCAACATTTGCTCCCAACACAGCCTTACAGGTATAGACAAGAGGTCTCATTTTTGTTTCGCTGTTGCCACCAATCTCGCCTCTCACCATAAAATGTGCCAGTAGAGACAGTGGCAAGATAACAAAGTTTCACTGTATGGAAAACAAACAGAATTTTACTGCTCTTAGGGGTTGACTAGCAGCAGCATTGAACTCATTCTGGATTTATATCCAGATGAACAGGCCTATCATATACAGTAGAAGTATTCAGTTAAGTGTTGTTGATAATTCCATTGTTGTGTTCACTGTGCTGTAATGGTCAAGCAGATTTTGTAGTGGTGTAAATGGAAATTATTATGGACTTGGTTATAACGTATACTCAGTTATAAAGTATCGCAAAGTAAGGTCTCATGTGATGTGCTACCATATTGGATGGTTTTAGATATAATGTACCTCAGATATAACGTATTAAATTTTAAAGACTCGCTAAGTACGCTATAACAAAGTTCTACTGTATTAGCCAGGCCTATGTTCAGCATAAAGCCAATCCAATTTGCTCCATCTTTATATTTATTATTTCCATCCAGGTTATAATCATTTTCTCTTATGCAAAATGACATTTAACTCATCAAACTCTTTTCCATTCAACATGTCCAAATCATTATCTATCCCTAATAAGATAGATAATTTCCATTTACACCACTACAAAATCTGCTTGACCATTACAGCACAGTGAACACAACAATGGAATTATCAACAACACTTAACTGAATACTAATACTAAAGAACATTTCACTTTCTCTTCACTTCAGTGTCTGCTTCCACCACTGAAAACCATTCATTGGTTTAAAATTAAATATTTATAATTATCAGCTGCTTTTAATATGAAATTTCAAGAAAGTACTTGTCTCTGCAGCTTTCTGTTCAGCAGTTAGTTGTTGATGTGCTAACTGCTTGGCACGAAAATCCACAGCCCTTAGCTGTTCCATGTGAAAATGCTGCCTTTCCTTCAGCAATTCCTGCCTCTGATATTCCAACTAGACACATAAAATATAGGACCAGGTCACAACTGACCATTCATTTATAAAAATTTTAAAAAATTTCACAGAATATAGGTAGGCAAAATATGAATCCATCCATTTACAAAGACAATAGCTATAAATTCACTATAATCAAAATATTATATATATAAACCATAACACCTGGTAGAAAATCCAGAGAATTTAAGCATGGATAATGGTAGTTGCATAAATCTTTATGCTCTTTAAAAATTTAAATACATAATTTATGATGTTTCAATTAATTTAAACCACAAAATGTTATAACACTTCAGTTGACAGAAACAGATATTTACAGCTTCCCGTTCTTTGTCCATAATTGCTTCTAATTCTTCAAAATGGCGCAGTTTTATCTCAAGCTTCTTCATTTGTGTTTCAACAAGGAGAGCAACAAGGCTTTTAATCTTGCGTTCTTCCACTGAAGCTAGGTGCTAAGAAATAGAATTTAAATACTGCAGCACATAAAAAAATCAACCATGCTTCAAACAATTCCAAATGATTTGGCATGCAGTAACTTAGAAATTCTACTTAATTTCATCATGAATTCTAGAATACAGTGCAGAAAACAATCTGCTATATAAAATATCTCATTAACAAATGAAGCAGCAGAGCTCCTATAGAAAAACAAGAATTCAAAATGTAGTCTTTAACTTCAATCTAATATCGCCTTAAAGTTCAGTTACTTGTATGATCCCTCCATATAGTATGCACGCACAGAGGGGGTTGGATTTAGGAGATTTTGCATATGTATGGTGTGCAAATGGGGGAGGGGGTTGAAAATATGCCTTTTTGCATACAGACTGTGAGCCCTTAGAGCACTTTTCTCTGCATCAAAATACAACTATTGACATATGAAGAAACAGCTGGACTAATATTTCTGAATTCAAATATTGAAAACTTAACATACCTTTGCTTTGACAGCAGCAGCAGCTAAAGCAGCAGCAGCAGCAGTACTTATGTTTGCCTCAACTTTTTTCTTCTGTAGCTCTGGGTCCTCTACAGCAGCTTCAGAATTAACCACATCACTAGGCTGCTGATCTCCATCATTAGTCTCAGAAGTAGAAGTTGACACTTCCTGGAAACATAAAACGCATGTTCAGTTAAAGTAAAGTACAGAACATATTTCAAAAATTTATCAATTTAATACTGCTGGTGGTAATGTTTCCTAAATTCAATTTCATGTCATAAGTCGTTCAACTACAGGGGTTTCTCCCTTTTTTAGTGTCCTGATACAGTGTTCCAGGCCAAGCACTGTCCCTCCCTTTTCCACTGGCTTTCTAAAATACTGGTTCAGCCTGAACACAACACACATCTATCAATGTTTGGCAGAGGAGTCCAGAACAAGAAAACCTCACTTTGGGTTTCTCAGTTTCTTCTTGGTCTTCTTTTACCACTGTTTTATCTTGGCTCAGATCAGAAGCCTGAAATAAAAAACAATACATGACATAATATGATTCAAAAACTCTTAATATACCAATAAACATAACTAACAATTACAAGATACCCTGGATATTTAATACTATTAGCCTAGCAAAAGCTATATTAAACCTACTTATCATAAAGCAATTTGACTCAATTAATCTTTCGGCAGTGTGCACATTTCAGCCAGTCATAATCAAGTTATGTTAATTGGACAATTTATATAGCGCTGTAGCATAGTTAAAAATACCAAAGTCAAAAGCGATTTGACAACGCTGACATGTCAATGAAGGTAAGAAGGTGGCGATCTTAAAAGATCCACTTGGATGGTAAAAAGAACTTTGCAGGCGTAAAGAAATCCTGTATTGAGTCCTTGAGAAGCGGTCCTTCAGTGTAGAAATAGTTCAGCAACATTGACGCGTCAACGAGTAACGGAAGTAAGTGTTGAGAATTCGCAAGTTGAAAGTAGGAATTCTCCGTACGGTAGCATTCACCAGTGAAATCTGAAGAAGCAGTCTTCCACAAGAGAAGTTTCACCATTAACCCTTTCACTGTGAGCGATAAGTAAGACTCATTGTGGAAATCGCTCCCACAGCGCTCATGATGAAAGACTCATTGTTTATACTTATGGTCAACATTCTCTTTAAGCTGCGCAATTGCGTGGCAGTGCAGCGAAAATAATCATGCTGCACAAAAGATTTTGACAACCACTCATATTTTCTGAAAGTGCAACTAACTTTTAAACAACTGTCTGAATTTAGAAAAAACAGAGCTACAAAAACAGAAGGTTCTTGCGACCTCGTGCACTTGCTATATAAAGGTTGTGTACCACTGACGGACATTGCACACAGGCTTGCCGATGTGCAGAGCCGAGCCCATGAGCTTTCAAAGCATGAATGATACACATTATTCTGCACTTATACACAGCCGAGTCAACTGGGTGCACTTGGTGCAGAAGCAACCGAAAAGTTTCTGCCGCTGCCGGGACTCGAATCACAAACCTCAAGATTGGACGACCAGTGCGATAACCATTGCTCCACCATGCAACCTAATCAGACAGGGCTTCAGTAAGGGGCCAACCATATATTATGGACGAGAAATCATTTTCAGACCCCTTTCCCCTGTTGCACCCCTTACACTTTTGGACCCCTGTGGATACATACAAATTAGCTTACCCCAACCCTGTTTGAAAACATAACTTTTAGCCATATTTACAAAAAGCGTACGGTTAACTAAAGCTGTCACAGATAAAAACACAATAAATGTGTTTCAACGAGTGCATGCGCCTGAACAATTCTCGTGACCCATTGCCTGACCGTGAGAAAGTAATTGTGTTCAATCAATCTTCTGCCACAGTGGTTGCTTTTTAACTATTACGTAGGCAACTATAGGCCCTATATAAATTTGTGCACATGTAGGCATTTGAAGATCCTTGGGCATAGCTAGAATTATATTATCTGTTTCTGTCATTAATGTTTGTTATTTTGTTAGTGGTCACATTTGATGATGGTCTAGCTTCTTGAGTCCTAGTTTGTCAAGAGTTAACATTGATTTATATGAAGTTGAGAAGTTAGTTATCTGTAAGAAATGTAAAAAAATATTGCTGTGTAATAATAAACAATTGGATAATGATCAACGTTCTGGAAATTAGTTTAAATGTGGTCTTTCCAGAGAGTTTGGAAGTCAGGTTAACACCAATATAGTGCATCATTAGCACATTCAATAAACCCTTCTTCCCTTACCCTTCTGCCTACCTATTTAGTATTTTCTTCAATATAAATTATTCAACCCTCACCATCACCACCACCTGCATAGTCACTTATATAGTCACTTATATAACGCTCACTTACATAGCACATTTTAAGCAAAAGTTATTACTTTTACTTGTATGCCTACTCAACCAGTATATACAAGTCTAATTTTAAAATATAACTTCCATATACATTAGAAGGTTGTGCAGCATCTGTGGGTTCTTAATCTTTCCTGACTGATCTCTGGAATGACCTGGTCTTTTGTGGATGGATTTGAAGTACCATCGATTGATACCCTTGGGTATTAGAACTGGTGCTATAGAAGTGCAAAACTATTATAATTTAATAGATAATATATATAATTTAGATTATCATTGGCTACCATAACCATCAGCATTATAGCTCAAATCTAATTTTAAAATATAACTTTCACATACGTTAGAAGGTTGTGCAGCATCTGTGGGTTCTTCTGCTGCTTTTGTGCTATTTTCTGTGTCATCAGTGTCTGCAACCAGCTGACTCTTATTGCTGTCATCAACTACATCAATGCATCAAGGACATCATCAGTTAATAAATTCTGCCTCAAATGTGCTAGTATTTCAATTACAATAAATACATAAATACTGCAAAGACCACAAAACTTTTACAACACCATGAAAGTCTTACAACATGCATGAAATTTAAACATATAACTGCTTTAAAACTTAAACCTAAAACTGATGTTTTCACTGTAATGTGGTAATTAACTCACAGCAATGACGTAGTTTAAGTTATGATCTGCTCAACTTTTAGGTGATCATTTGACCAGTTTGCATAATGACTGTTACAAAACATAGAAAGCAGCAGAGCTTTGCTAAATGGAAGAGGTATGCTTAGGTGTCAGAATCTTTCAAGCCGTGGTTAGGCTGACCTTTAATCTCCTTGGCATAACATTGTTTGGCAGAATTCCATGCCAAAAGCAATGCATTGTTTCTGGAGCACGTACCCACCGTTTATTCAGGCTTCCTATTCAGTCGCACCAGCTTCCCGAATCCCGCTAAATGACAGTCATTGTTTGCCTGATTTCCCCGCAGGGCAAGAAGTGTTTACAGAAGTGTTTTATTGGAGCCTGAATGCACTAAAAATGGGCTCTATCTAAATAGAGTTCAGATGCGTACCTCTCAGCTTGGATGCATACCTCAGCTTGTCAGAACCAAACATTATTACCGAAAGCAAGCAACCTTAAAAGCATAGATTATCTTGGTCATCTCACCTGCCCCAAATGCCTCCTTCACTTGCAAAAAGTTAGATGTGGACATGTGACATAAGCCCTTACCATTTTTACAACCAAATATCTTGGATGTATCGCGTACATCCTTAACGCTAAGGAGGTTAAGATTTGCATAGATATATCAAGAATTTGTTGCACCCCCCCACAATAGGACTTCAAATTCAAGAGAGCTTGAGTTTGATTTAGCTAAGAAATATTGGCACTTGTAATTTCAAATGTGAGAAAAATTTAATACTTGTTTTTATTTTTAATCTATGCAGACTAAACATAAACTTGCATATCTGATGAATAGGCCTAAATATCATTTGCAAATTTTCAAATATAATAACTGAAGAAGTTAGAGAGAGAACACTGAGCATCATGGAAGTCATCAAAAAGAGAAGAATGAAATGGACCGGACACATACTCAGAATGGAAGAAATAAGAAACCCAAAATGAATTTTCAACTATAAACCAGAGGGAAGAAGATCTTAAAGGAAGACCGAAAAGATATGGGTGGACGGATTGGAAGAGGATCTGAACATGGCAGGACTGAATCTCAATGGAAAAACTGACAGAAGACACCGAATGGCTTTATTGAAGAAATAGCAAAGGACAGAGAACTTTGGAGAGATGTCATGGAGAAGTCGATAGCTGGATACAGCTGGAGGACGAAGACCTGACCTGACCTGATCATTTTCAATATTAAGCTAGTCTGTCTTTCAATTAAGATTTCTATGGGCCAAACAATCAACATTTGTAGCCCACTATGCTAGATAAAGGCATTCTGCTAATCTTCAATAATGTCTCAGTTCCGTAGTCGGATAATTTTTATTTGAACCACGCACAACAATTCCAAGGAAAGCTCCATAAAAAATTCAGAAGTTCAAAAATAAAGAGTACCGGTAACCTTAATAATTATTGCTGCACTTCCTAACATCATTAATAGTGTCTTTTATGTACCTAAATATGCACTATACAAAACAATAAAAATGACTATATTAGTAAATTTTCAAGTTGTTAAAACCTAAGAAACAAACCTTCCTTTGCCTCAATTTCTTCCTTTTCTAATGCAATTCCTGTTTTATCTAATCCAAAGTTTGCATCAACAGCAATCCCTTCCTTGTGCGCCTCTTCAATTGCCTTCATGTGAGCATTGACAACTGGGAGAGGAATTTCCTCCCGTATCTTTGAAAATTCCTCTACATGCATATTTACAAATCAAACCATTACCATAGTTTTCATGCAAATAATTACCATAAACCAAATGCAGCCTATACATCCAAATAGCTCTATAAACATAAACGGGTACAAACTAGAGATGCACTGATAAGGTTCATGCCGATTATTGGTCGGTTAATTATCGGAGCCAAACCATCGGTCAATCACAAATTATTGATTTAATGAAGTATCTTGACCAGTGTCGGGCAACTGGTATGCCACGGAACTGGAGTGCCACAAAAGATTTCAAGAGTGCCACGAAAAAATTTAAATTTTTAAAAATTTTTACAAGGAGAAACTCATAAAAGCTCACAAAATTGACAAAATGCAGAATAACCTGCCAGAGTGAGTAGTGGCCAGCAAATTCTTTCTTATTTACCTACTGTCATCCAGACAGGTGCTGATTTCCTGTAAATCTAATGCCTATATTAGAAAATTAGCAAAAAATTGCTATACACATGACAAAAAATAGCAAAAATGCAGATAAAATTGCTGCATATTTATGCAGAAGTCGTATATGTGGTAAAAACAGGAGGAAATGTGGCACGCTCAATTTCTTAAATATGTGATTGTATAATCGCATTAAACTGCCAGCCCTAGCTATCACATCATTCCATCCACTTGTCATATGATCAGTTATTCTGAGCAACAACAATTTATGTGAGAAACTGTCAAATAATAATAAAATTTCTACAAGCAGTCATCCTACAATGACTCTTTTCAGAAGCACATAGTCAAACATTTATTCTAAGCATAAAAGAAACAATCAATAAGTACCCAAAGCAGACTTTGCCGCAGCACTTGCTACACGTGGATCAACTACAGATGCAAGAAATGCAACAGTCGACATAATTGGATTGCCACTCTGTGAAAATGGAACCGGCTGGTAGACGAGAGGACCGAGTTGTCCCGTGTCTTCTTCGAGGAAAGGATCCTCGATCGGCAGACGGAGAAAATGAAGGATACACTCGTCTTGAGTCCGGCTGCCAACGTGCTCTGCAACTCGATTCCAGTCATCCTTGTACAATTCAAGAGCTTCTAGCAACAAGAGTGTCTCCTGATCAGTCCATTCACGACTTCGTGTCACTGCTGCCTTTTCCTATTGTTTTGCAGCAATAGGAAAATAAATGTTCTTTCTGTATGCAGGTCAAGAAGCTAAAAGATGTCTATTAAGTCTTGAGCAATGTTCTATTAATTATAATAGGCTAACTAATAAGTAAAACATAAAAGATTTTCAGTAGAACACACATCAAGACAGCGTCTCTTAACAAGCATCACTTGCACAATGCATTAAAAGTAAAAGAATAAGCATATTTTCTAAGAAAGGTCACTATAATTTTATTTTCCCATACTATTAATACAATACAATAATGGTATATAAAATATATTTAAAATATAAATATAAATCACTAAAATTGATTAATATATATTATTCAATTAATACTAAATTTTCATTTACTATTCAAAATCATAAGTCATAAAACAACTAAGAAGATTTCAAAAAGATATCAAGGGCCACAGTTCTCAAAAAATCCTAATCCATAAAAATTATCAAAAGTAGGTTTCTAATATCAGAAAGAATTGAATTCAGACCTGCTGGTACAACAGAACCTTCCTAAACTCAATCACAGGAATTTAAATATGATTCCCAGTTCCCAGGTCCTTCAGTCACAAGGAACCCTGAATATACCAAATGAAATCTGCAGGCTCCTGATATCCATTATAGCAAGACTTTCTGCATTCAATTTCAGCTATTCTCACATTATCTGCCTTTACTTTGCTTTTAGCCTGGTCAGAAACAAGCCTAATATGTTGACTTTGATAGTAATAGCAATAGTCAGTTTTGATTCAAATCCTGGCATATATCAATTTCCTGCAAAGCATGGCACAGATATCAAGATATAAATACATCTTGAAAATATTTTCTCTTCAACAAAACAAAACTTTCCATCCAACCTAGACCCATCTGTACCTGCCAGCTATAGGCCTGTATCGAACCTAACGTTTCTTTCCAAACTGCTGGAGCGCATAGTCTCTGGCCAAATAGCGACCCATTTGAAGGAAAACAATCTCCTGCCTGAGTTATAGTCGGCATACAGAAGCCACCACTTGACCGAGACCACCCTGTTAAAAGTCCTCAATGACATCATCGATCCTATGCCGACCACAAATTAGTCGCCCTCGGGAGTTTGGATCTTACAGCTGTGTTCAACTTGGTCGATCATACAATCCTTTTGTCTAGGCTGGAAAAAACCTACGGCATAGTAGGCCCCGCTTTAGCCTAGTTTCACAGCTACCTAAGCGACCGCCGCCAGTTTGTGGCTTTAAATCAGACCACGTCCGATCCAGGATGATCAGCGGGGTCACAAAAGGCTCAGTCCTCAGTCCTCTGCTTTTCACACTTTACATTGCAGATGTTGGAAAGCTGATCAAGGCTCATGGCCTACTCCATCCCACATACGCTGATGACTGCCAGGTCTATCTAGCTACGGATCCCAAGGACATACAAGCATCGAAGGACAGAATTGTGGACAGCATCGCTGCCATACGGAACTGGATGCTGCAGAATAGACTGATCTTAAATCCAGAAAAGATGAGATTTATCTGGTTCACCGCCCCTCGGAGGCCACAATTGATCGACCGGTCCCCATTCCAAGTCACTGGAGGAGTGACTGTGCCAGCCGACAAGATATGACTCCTCGGGGTTACATTAAATACCTCACTTTCCATGGCAGATCACAGCATGAACCTGACAAAGAGCTGCATGTACAAGCTCCGTCGGCTCCGGCAAGTCAGAAAAGCACTTTCCACCTCCGTTGCCTTACAGTGCGTTATCGCCTCAATGGTCTCTTCTGTTGACTACTGTAATAGTCTTGTCTTCGTCTATGGTATTCCTGAATATCTAATATCAAAAATCCAGAATATCCTCATCACCGCCAGACTAATCTACCATCAGGACCGCCGGGCAAGCATAACACCTCTCATGAGAGACAAGCTTCCACTGGCTTCACTCCCGTGCAAAAGACTATCTCTAGCCCTCCAGAAAGCCAATTGACTCATCAAAAAAGCTGCCTGCTTGTGTTTAATACAAATTTGCAGTCAAAATATAATACATAAAGTAAAACAAAAGAATTCAAATCATAGAAAATGATCACTAACATTAACAGTTCTTTTGCCATACTGATCCAATCGCAGTCCAAAATTCAGATCTTTCTTATCATCGTCGTCTTTTCTGTCAGCAATTTTTTCAAGATCAAGCATTTGCTTGGAAGCTGACTATAGATATGAATAAAGAAATCCCTTGTGAACAGGTCCAGTTTCAAAACCAAATGACATTTTACATAATGAAAATACAGAAGCTAATTGCTACAAATCTTTCTTAATCCATTATATATTTCCATTACACTAAAAAATGTGCAAGAAGCTCACTTTCACCAATAGATGTGTTCTACTTGTACTCGAACTGTCAAGCCAGTTCCATATAAACAATAAACATCCACTTTTAAAGAAACAGGAGCCATACAATCTTTTTTGGTCTGTTTGGTATTACAGGACCTGCCAAAAGAACTAATGAAAACCAAGGCAATAACTGAAATCCTAAAAAATTATGCAGTGGTTGATGACTGTGGACAGTCATAAGAGATAAGAGCTAGTAACTAGTAACTAGTTAGTTGAGAGGCATAGATAACAGTACATGGATGAATGCAAAGTTTAGATTGGAAGCAGAGGGACTGACAAGCAGGGTATTGGAATAGGGAAATTTCTTTCTAGAAAGTATTAAAATCCAAATTATTGCCACAAAATCGAATGTTTAACTTGGGCTTTAACAAAGCATTGTTCCAAATAAAGCCAAGCTACCTGAGTAGATTTAGGTGGATTGAAAGGCTGTAGACCCGATGGTGCTTCACTGAGAACATGGAAGTGAGATGTTGGCGGAGGACCCATGAATGTCGGTCTCAATTCCATGTCAACCTGATAATTAATGAGGCCCCATTGTTCCAGAAATGCATGAACTCTGTCACATTAAAAAAAGAATAACTGTTGCATATTTTACTGATGTAAATAAATATATAGCCTATTTTACATGCATAATAAAACCACATTCATGTTCACAATCATTACATAGCATTCAGTACATAAAGAGAAAACCATAAGCCCTGAATAATGCATTGAGTATTTTCCACCAGGCACATCAGTTAACTTTAGCGCTATAAATGAATTTTATTTCATTATTTATAAAAATATTTATATAAATGAATTTTATTTTATATTTATAAAGTGCCATTTTTAATTTAACTCATTTAATGCAGACCTGCAGGGTTTCTATAACAGCAGCTCTGCATATTTTGCTTTCTAAAAGCCCAAATGTTCTAGTCAATTGTGAGGCTTTGGACAAAGGTAAATTTGTGCATCTTCAACAGCTAAATCAGAACATGATGATGAAGGCCAAATTCATACCAATGACAAATTACATTAATGCAAAGAAACTCAAGCTAAATGCTCAGCTAACCTCATGATGGCGCAAACATCTCCTGCCAGATTTCTACGGCAAGCTGTACTAGTCAAGTATTCCTGAGGATTAAGGCGATATGTGTCAATCATAAAATTGCGATAAGCCATATAACTGCAAAACAAACAGAGATATGCAAACCATAGAATATTATAAATGATCAAATGTCAGCATTGGTACAACTTGCTTTACATAAAGTAATGCAAAGGCAGCGGCAAAGGTTTTTATTTCAAGTCATTTGCTGCAGTCAAGTGAATTCTCTACTAGACATTAACACTAGGCAATTCACATATTCATATATAATCCTCATCATATGATAAACTAAAGGTTTCTCTTTAGTAGTAAATTCAGCCCGGTAACTATAATTAGCAGTGGTTCTCAAACTGGGGTTCATGGTCCCATAGGCGACCACCAATCAGTTTCAGGGGGACCATAGAGGAATTACTTTCTCAAGATATCTCACCAACACCTCAGAACACCAAACACAGATGGTTCTAAGAGTGCTGATTCCATTTGAACTTCAATTTGATTAATCGAATACCTTTATTACAAAAAAAGAAACATCAACGCCTTTTGTTATTGATGACTACGATTTGCAATTTTTTTATTAACCCTTCGACGGGCGTGAAAAGTGTTATACAAGTAAGGGCGTGGGGTCACTTTTGACCCCATGCTAATTATAATGCATTTGAGTGAAATAACACTGGTAAACAAGGTTTTTGTTTCCTGTGCAATTTCTGGTGTTCCAGGTAGATTTTTCATGCTAATTACAGGGATAATTTTGAAATTTTCCTATCACGTAAGTTTTTTGAGAAAAAGCTGATTTTAAATTTTAAAATTATAAGAATTTTAAAATCGTGGTTTTCGAGAGTTATCTGAGTTATGGGTATTCAGGTTAGGCAAGAATCTTATGTGACCGCCATAACAGATGTAATATGCACTGCTGGCTCACTTAACTACATGGATTTTGAAAATTAGTATAATTAGGCATGTCCAGACATGCCCAGACGCGCCCAAACCTGTCTTCAAGACTACATGCCTAGCATGTATTGATGCTATGTTTACGCAGTCCTATATAAATACCAAGCAGCACTAGGAAGCAGCTGCAGTCTTTCTATTTGATGAAATATAACTGTTTAGTTAAAGGCTGTGAATTGAATATATTAACTAATTTAATTAAAGTTTCTGAAATGTCGCGTCGATGTCGCAATAGCAGTCAAACGTTCTGCTACATCTGTGGAGAGTTTACGTTGAAATCACAGAAGCGGAGTATGACAGCAATCACAAAGAAAGGATATGAGTTATACTTTGGATGCAAAATTGGCGACCAGGACAAAGTATGGGCACCTCATATATGTTGTTCATCTTGTGCTACCAGTCTGCGAGCTTGGCTTGCAGGTAAGCGTCCATCCATGCCATTCGCCATACCAATGATATGGAGGGAGCAGAATAATCATGTAACGGATTGCTATTTCTGCATGACGAATGTTACAGGATTTTCTTCAAAGAATAGGAAGTCTTTTGAGTATCCTAACCTTGCCTCGGCAATGAGACCAGTTCCACACGACGAGAGTCTTCCTGTTCCAATCCCCCGAGTTTTGGACACTGGAGGACGAGGACGAGCATGCAGAGACAGATGAAATGCTGCAGATAGTTGATGATTCAGCTACGGAAAACCCAGAGTTTGAGCCATCGACATCCAGCAATCCTCATTTGATTTCTCAGGCAGAGCTCAATGATCTGGTCAGAGACTTAGATTTGTCAAAAATTCAAGCATAATTGACTCTTTGCTGTTAAGTTTAAAGGCTGTTTTGTTGCACAATGGCAGTTCACACCCTTCAGTACCCATTGGACATGCTGCTTACATGAAGGAAACATATGAGAACATGCAGCTGCTATTGAAACACATAGAAAACTCAAGATACAACTGGAATATATGTGGAGATCTGAAAGTTGTTGGAATTCTACTCGGTCTGCAGCTAGGCTACACCAAGTACTGCTGCTTTCTTTGCGAGTGGGACAGCCGAGCTAGAGATTCACATTATGTGAGAAAGGTCTGGCCACCTCGCAGGGACTTGGTTCCAGAACAAAAGAACGTTAAACATGATCCTCTCGTTGACCCGAAGAACATTTATCTCCCACCTTTGCACATCAAACTTGAGTTAATGAAAAACTTTGTCAAAGCAATGAACAAAGAAAGTGAAGCCTTTACATACTTACGACAGAGGTTTCCACGCACCAATGATGCTAAAATAAAAGAAGGCGTTTTTGTTGGCCCACAGATTCGAGAGATGCTCAAGGACAGTCACTTTGAGGGCCTTCTGCAGGGTGCCGAGCATGTTGCCTGGACAGCCTTCAGGGATGTTGTTGCTAACTTTCTGGGCAACTACAAGGCGCCAAACTATGTTGAACAAGTTGGAAATCTGCTACAAGCTTACAAGGCAATGAAATGCAACATGTCACTGAAGATACACTTCCTTCATTCTCACTTGGACTTCTTCCCGGACAATCTCGGCGCCGTGAGTGATGAACATGGTGAAAGATTTCACAAAGACATTGCCAGCATCGAGAAACGCTACCAGGGAAAGTGGAGTCCGTCTATGCTCGGAGACTACTGTTGGTCATTGATACATGAAGCACAGGACAGTGACTACAAACGAAAATCTACAGCAAAACATTTCTAATTTTCTCATGTCTTGTCATTATTGCTTAGATCCTTTTGTAGGATTATGTTGCAGAAGACGTTTCAATACTAAATGCTAAAA
This sequence comes from Metaphire vulgaris, assembly GCA_018105865.1. Lineage (NCBI taxonomy): Eukaryota > Metazoa > Annelida > Clitellata > Crassiclitellata > Megascolecidae > Metaphire > Metaphire vulgaris. The sequence goes on along the minus strand of CM030860.1, from coordinate 4,733,033 downwards.
TGTCGATTTCTTAAAAACCTTACGTGATACAGAAATTCTAATTACATATTTGTGTTCAGCAAGTCAAAATCTATTAGTTTCACCAAAATTTGTAGAGGAAACAAAAACTTGCATAAAATTTGTTAACCAGTGTAATCATATACTACACATTGAACAGCAACAAAGTCATTAACTTTATTGTCTTATAAGTCGAACAGTTATGTTATATTATGTTAAAATGTCAATTTATATAGCGCAATAATCATAACTGAAGACCAAGTGAAGAGCACTTTACATTCTGCACTTATACGATATATCAAACAAGTATGTCTTAAGTTTCTTTGCAAACAATTCGATGTTAGATTCCATAGACCAGTGGCGGCTCCACCGGGGGGGGGCCGTGCCCCCTATTGAATGCCTGGCCCCCCAGTGGCCCCCCAGTTGGGACCCTATACTTAATGCTACATACATTAAACAACAAATGGTTGGCCCCCCATGATTAGAAGTTGCCACCCAAACGGCCCCCACTTGCCAAATCCTAGAGCCGCCACTGCCATAGACACGTTGATAGGTAGAGCATTCCAGAGGATAGGGCAGGGCACGATTTACGGGGGGGGAAACTTCTCCTCCACTGCCCAACTGCATCTCCCCTACTGCTACATTCCCACCACTACATCTCCCCACTGCTACAGTTTCCAACAACCACATCCCCCTCAAGCTCGACATATTCCCCCCACTGCTCCAGGTCACAAATCGCACCCTGGTATAGGGTTCCCTCGCATAACGGATCTCTCGCCAAGTTGCACGGTCTTGGATGGAGGGGGAACAAGCAACTTGACACTGTGACCAGATCGGAGCTGATGACGCCGGTCAGTAGGCGAAGGCCTGTGGACTAGTTCAGGGAGGTATAGCCGGGGAAAGTTGGATCGTACAAAGATCGAGATGTCAGTGGTACCACAGTGGTTACACAAAAGAATTACTGTAGATGTCCTTCGTTAATGTCTTAAAGCTAGCCGTAGGCCTAAGCCTAAATCATCAAAAGTATTTCGTCAATTAGAAGAGAGGCACTTCAAACAGACGATCTCACAGTGCACAGTTCACAGATTCTCGTGACATGCCTTGCACGTAGCCGCGGCCTTTTTGTCCTCCTGTCTGGCACAAACATGACACCGACCTCGTTTCTTTGGCGGCTCCTGAGTGGCATCTACTAGTCGTGCTCTGATCAGACTAGGATGAGTTGCAACAGATCGTCGCTGCTCCTGTAGCTCTTTACAAATACCTTTTCCCAGTCTTCTTTTGATAAAGACTTATGACTATGACTTTTGATAAACAGCCGCGTATTTCTCCATCAGTTCCGTCCACCTTCAACTTACCAAAAAGGACGAAAGCGTTGAGTGCCGCAATATCTATCAGGTTGCAGAACAGCACCACTGGCCAACGTCTGGTGCAAATTTAGTGCTGAAAGTTTCTATCATTTGTAAGAAACCAATGAGGAGACGCCGGTCTCTTTGAACCCGACAAGGGACGAGTACAACTTCCGCCGAGTTACAAATTCTTTTGGCAGCCCTACTACGATTGGCACAAATAGTACCAACCATAGTTGCTCTATTCGTTTTCAGAATATCTCTAGCGAGGTCCAGAGACGTGAAATAGTTATCAGTGGTATTGTTGCGACCGTCACAGTAAAGAGGTTGCAAGAGTTGGTGGACAACTTTTCCTCCCAGATCCTTTCACGGACCTTCATTAAGGCTACCTTTGCCGGAATATATACTGGCGCTGTACATGTACTTTGTATAAGAAAGTAAAATGTACAACATAAAAAGACGCTGATACATATCAGCATTGCTATGCCACATAGGCAAACTGTGTAATCTTGTAGTCCAGTGAGACACAAATGCTAAACAGTATTGGGGTCAATAATGACCCCATGACCCAATTTGTATAAATATGCTTTTAATTTTTAATCATTATCAATTTTTTCGCGTACTATACTGGAATAGGTAGTAACAGCCTGTGGGAACAATGTCATGAAAGCTCAAAGTACCAAATTTAATTTTGCCATCGTACCATGCTTACAAAGGGCCGTCTGGGGTCATTTTTGACCCCACGCCCGTCGAAGGGTTAAATAATTGATTGACAAAACAAGTAGCCTATGTGTTAATTACAGTTAATTTAAAATTCAAATTTTATAAGGTCTGCGAGTCATCACAAAAATTTCTAAAGGACCACCACACAAAAAATCCTAAACAGTTTGAGAACCGCTGATCTTTAAGAGCACGACTGTGACAAAATATATTGTGGGCAAACAACTATAATTAACTATTGGATTGACACAACATCAGCCACAAAGTTAAATGTCAAACATCACTAGTTTTTTTTGCAGCCAATTTCTAGTGTAAAATTTGCAAGATTATTTTATTTTGACATACATTTCAGGCGTTTTTGACTTGTTTTTGCCATTAAAGAATTCTGGAAGTGCTCTTCGTTCAATTGCATGAAGACTGTTATAGTCAAACCAAGCAGAGTAACTTGGGACAATGATGTGATGAGTCTGTTCAGTCATGTTGTCATCATCATGCCTGTCTTCATGGTCATGAGGTGATGCAGATCTGGACACCTTCATCTCCATGGCACACTTCAAAGAATTTACCAGTCAATTTAATTACTACAACTGCCATATTAGATGGAAAAGCACTTGGTCTATCTGATAATTAATTTCATACAAAACAAAGACCCACATAATGATAATTAGCTAACAATATATAATCATTCCTGGCAGGAGCGGTTCCACGTTGGGGATGACTGGGGATGCATCGCAACCCCCCACCGAGCTTTCTTTGCTTTTCGGCGTTTTCAGGGAGACCGAGCTGCTATCCTTGTGTGGCAATACGTACGAAGCTGATGAGCTTTTTTTGCTTGTCAGCTGTTTTGGGAAGGTATTTACATTATTTACTGACCAAAACACTGCTGATGACCTTTCTTGCTTGTCAAACTTTTCGAGATTTCATTGCATTCCACCACCCCCCCAAGAATTCTTGGAACCGCCACTGATTCCTGGCAATAATTTTTGCAATTACTGCAAAAATGTGTAATTTTCGCTACTTAATAACATTAATGCAAACCCTCTAAGATTCCAAGTAACTTCCGTATTTGCAACAGCAGTATAAATTCTCAAAGTCCAGTTAATCTAGCTTACTCAGCATGTGCTGCTATATAATTGACAATTCAAGCTGACTTTCAAGCTGTGGAATTTTTTTCACATCATTGCTGGCAAAGGCTACATGCACCCACATGCACGCTTGACATTTAGCACACTTAGAACAGTCTAGAGAGTACTTAGTACAGCACAAAGCTACAAGAAATTTCCTATTTACTATCAGGTTTTAACAGAGTCAATCACATAACTTGAAATTTGGTTTGGGATTATAGGTCTTGCTTTGCAGCTGTCAAACCATTTTCAATACTGAAAATGAAAACAATACTCATTCTGTTTCTGTCAAAACCTGTTTCCTACCAAACTGGCAAAACTTGATTTTGATATTCCACAGAGTTCTGTCCTTGATCTTCAGTTGTTTCAGTGAAGCTAATTTCAACTACCAAGCTATACACAGTATATGCTGATGACAGAGCACAACTAGAGCTGCACCAATGTCTACTTCAAAAAGCACTGGATTATTATCTAGCTCTCTAAGTTCAATTCCTTCCTGAATATCTGATAGCAAACTTCAAAGACTCAATTGTCAATTTTTGCTGTTGGGTAAACTTTCTTGGCTAAAATGTTCAACCTCTTCTTCACAAGCATTGCCAAGTTAGAAACCATTTACCGGTATTTCCACTCTGTTTCTGACTGTTCTTATCAGTTCAATGTTGTCTTTGATTCCTGTTTCTTCTCTACGACATAAGTGAATTTTATTCTGACTTCCTCTTGCTCTTTGTTCCTCTATTTTTCCTGTTATTGCCAGATTTTCCAGCCTGTCTTTTTGTGTTGATTCGTGGCTTTTGCCAAACTTCCTTTTATGTCAAAAGATTGCAGAAGTTTCTCATTAGTACTGTAATTTCAATACTTTCACACAAATATCACCTGACAACATGGATATTCTTACATGCCACTTGGTTAGAAATCTTGCTAGAGGTTTTGAACTGCATCCACTATTTTTTTAAAAACTCATTTTATAGCATGCTATTCCTTGCATTTTGCATCCATGATGAATGAATAATAAGACGTTTATTTCTTTTTGGCTAGTGCATATACACTCCAGCCATCTTGGTTATTGGCCAGCAGTGGAATGACTCAATGGAACTTGGCCAACAAATGTCACAAATGCAATTCTTACTCAAAAATGACATCATCCTCGAGCAAACATCGGCTGATATCTCTGGTTCATTATTAAAGTGGCACTATCAAAATGTTGAATAAGTAATATTTTAGCATCAGTTAAAAGACAGAATATAAGGAGTTTTAAAGACTCAGTTACCAAGTCATTATTTAAGATACCTTGAGTAAATAATAATGATCATTATAGTATAATAAAATTAATGAGAAATGCACAAGACAAATCCAAAAGGCCAACTTCTGCTTCTTCTTCTATGTCCATCATAACAGCTCCTTTCACTGGAAGAAGTTCGTTGTCGCGATTTGATTTTATATTAGGAATAATGCGTGGAAGCATCACTTCCTGTATGGCTGGTTCTGTGGGAGGATCTTCCATGTCCTTTGTCAAATCGTCTTCTTCCTCCTGAATTGGCAAACGTCGTTTACCAGATGGAGTTGGAGCAGGAGTGCGAATGCTGTTTAAAAAAACATCAGAATCAAGTTGTCATTATACTATGCTGAAACCCACTATTTCAATTTACCAAAAAAATAAGCGCAAAATTTATTACAGAACTTCATCTTTGGGATACAAATAAAGACAGAGAAATTTCTGTTACCTCTTCCTCTTCTTGCCAACAGATGCAGGAGGTGATGGCGATCTACGACGCTTAATCTTTTTATCTCTCTTGTCTCGTTTGTCTCCTTCTGACATTGCCACCAGCTAACGATCAAATAGGCAACATTATATATATATATATATATATATATATATATATATATATATATATATATATATATAATATATTATATATGTATATTATATATGTATATATATATATATTATATATATATATATATATATATTATAAATATATATATATATATATATATATATAAGTTCTTCAGATTTTATATGGATATGACTTTTGACTTTTTCAAATGATAATGAAATCATATGTATGACGCAAAAACATAAATTCAATCAATTTTTATAAACCATATAACATCAATACTATATGCCTATTTTACAGCCGGTATTTAGCATATTTTCATCAAATTGGAAAGAAAAAGCCATATCAAATCTTACTTGAGTCAAATCTCACTCATACAATGAAAGGTTTAAAACATTTTAAATGCTCCTAAGCAAATCAATTTTTTAATTTTCTTCTTATTTTTCTTCTTAATATTATTATTCTTATTTCTTCCATACTCAGAAAGGAAGAACTAAGAAACAAAACACAAATTTTCAACTACAAACCAGAGGGGAAAAATCTAAAGGAAGACCGAAAAGACGATGGGTGGACAGATTGGAAGAGGATCAGAACATGGCAGGATTGAAATTCAACAGAAAAACTGACAGAAGACACCAAATGACCTTGGAAGAAACAGCAAAGCACAGAGAACTTTGGAGAGATGTCATGAAAAAGTCGATAGCTGGACACCGCTGGATGACGAAGACCTGACCTGAAGCAATTCTACATTAATGCAGTAAGATTCACATAGAACAAAAATAATGCAGATTAATTATAACTATTTCTATGCAATAATTGTTTCTAATGTGCAATAATTTGTAACTAATGCATCAATAAATTTTTAATCATTCTACTTACATCTTCTGCTGTCATCTTCACTCGTGTCATTTTCTTAATAATTTTCCTTATTCCTTCAGACTAAAATATTAAATGGCTCTAATGTACTAAACTTTCACCAATGAACTAAAATATTTACATGAAACCACAACACAGCAACTCAAATGGTGGACCAAGAACTGGCTTGGTTTTTAACTGCTCTAACATTAATTGTGCATCGGCAAAATATCATGTTCTTATTTTAAAAGAAAATTTCATATACATTTCTGGACTACAAGCTTCACCAAGAAGGAACAAGGGACAGTTTCTGAACTTCCATTCAAAACATTTGAATGGTTTTTTACTACACAATATTTGTCCAACATAACTCAATGATCACATTCATAAACTGCCCAATATTAATAAACAAAAGAGAATATCTGCACAATTATGTTAACCACTTGACACAAGGTCAATTTCAAATTAAGCATTTGGATAATTCCCATAATAGACAATTTCAAGAGGGGTTACATTACACATTCATGCAGCTTAACAACAAAATGGCATTTTCACCACATATGCCAGTGACTCCATTAACCAATATCTAGAGGCAAAGAAATGAATTTCCACATTAGCAAGTCATCAAACAACTGACTAAACAACGATAAACAAGTTACAAATTTCATTAATACACATCATTTCAGGTAACATTAAACTAGAAATTCACCACTATAACAGCATTATTAATGACATACATTGTCGTCATCTTCCACTAGATAATCTTCTTCATTCATCCACTCATTAAATTTCTCCAAGTCCAGTAACCAAAGTGCATTCACCTTGGAAAAGAATAAAACAAAGATGTGTTTATTAACCCTTTAAAGGGGGAATTAAATTTTTAAAGTCATCCCCCGACGGGGGAATTAATTTTTGGAAAAGGCGTCCGTATGAAAACGCGAACATATACATTATAAACTTACTATATTTCAGGCTATATAGAAGCTAGAAAGATGCAGTTTGCACCGTTGTTGAGCATTTTTATTGCTCTTTCTATCCATCTGTGCCAAAAGAAAAAAGTTGGGGGTAGGGACCACTCTACACCCCAAAATCGGACCCCTCCCCAACATTTTGTTCAAATTTTGATCAAAGGTCAATAGCAAAACGTCTTCAGCGGTAAACCCCCAAATGTGAGTGATAGAGTTCTAGAGGAGTGTAATTGGAACAGAATGGTGCAAAAATTTTGAAGATCGGACCATATTTGGGGTAATTATGAAGTTTCATACCCAAGTGTCAATGCTGGTTGAAATGACAATTACGCAAACGGATTTTCAATGTGAAAAACCAAACAACTCTGTATATTTCAGGCTATATAGAAGCTAGAAAGATGCGGTTTGCACCATTGTTGAGCATTTTTATTGGTCTTTCGAACCATCCATGCAAAAAAAATTTGGGGGGTAGGGTCCCCTCTACACCCCAAAATCGGACCATGTCCGACAAAAAAATTTCAAAGCTCAATAAAAAAAATTTTTCAGCGGTGACCCCCCAACTGTGAACGAGAAAGTTGTAGGGATGTGCAATTGGAACAGAATAGTGCAAAAATTTTGAAGATCGGACTATATTTGGCATAGTTATGGCCTTTCTAGCCTCCGGCTGAAGATTTTTCCTATACATTTTCCATCCTTGGTTGTTACACAGCCAATATCTCTTGCATATATAGTCAGCATTATCGAAAACGGTGCTGCCGCCTATCGAATGGATGTGAGCTAAATCGGTTGCCGTGTTTGATTTTTGAAAATCGTGCAGGTCCGCAGTACACAGTCGCTTATATAGCGCACCGTTTATAGACGGCAAACGCCGTTAGAGCATGGTTTTCCGCCGCTGTCTTTAAACGGCATACCCCTGGAATCGATTAAGATGGAACAAATGGTTTACGTGTTCCAACTAGACAAATGGGAATAGTTGCATCACACATGATAGCTCAGGGGTGTCAAAATCTTGGCCCGCAGGACAAACTGGGCCTGCACAAATATTTATGTTTGTAAAATGGTTTTATGTAGAATCTTCTTTGGTTTAAAAAATTGGTGCTTTGTAGGGTCGTAGATCCTGTGTATTGCTGGCGTGACAACTGGAAGAGCATAAATCTTGTTTTCAATTTGATCTTCACAGTTAAAAGATTTTAAAATTTACCTTGTTCTATTAGACTAGACTAGGATCTGGTTTGTCATAGTTACAACCACAGGTTGCAATCAATGTAACAATTGAATGTCCTTTCAGGTTTTCATAATATTACTTTAGATTTTTAGAAAGTTTAGATTTTAGAACAGTGCCAAGCATTTTTGCATTTGGCCCACGAGGACTTGGGAAACAAGTCATTTGGCCCTCCGCACAAAAGTCTTGACACCCTGTGATAGCTCATGTCTAGACAATTAAATAAAAACATCTCAACAAAGTGCAGGCTGCAAATACAACACACCAGATACACTCAGTTCAATGGATCCAAGACCTAATCAATCACAGAGCTCCTATACAAGATACTGTACCAGATAACTAGCAGCCATGCCTCAAACAGGCCTGAGGTCTCTCAAATGCATTCAGATGACTTCGAAATGACTTTCAAAAATACTAAAGCCAGAACAGAACTATGAAAGACATTATTTGACATTTTGGTTGACAATGTAATGTGCCTTGCTCAGGTCATCAGGTACTATGACACATAATAAATAGTCAATGTACCGGTAATAATAATAATTTTCAGTGCTGGTAAATGAGAACACTTGAACACCCTGTACTAAGTTTGTTAATATTAATTAAACAAAAAACAAGAATAGAAGAAGCTAAATGACAACTGTACAACAATAAAGATTAAACAACCCTTCAAGTGAAGAATGTAAATAAAGCTGACCTATTTATTGACATCATCACCATTGTCGTCGTCATCATTTATGACAATGGTGATAAAGCAGTGGTTAAGTCATAATGGTTTAGTGCAAAATTGAGATCGCATACTTTAAAACATTGCTATTGCACCACACTTTTTTCAGCCTTTTCCACATTGTGATTTCCAAAATATATGAGGCAATTTTATCTGCACTTTTTGCTGATTTCATCATATATTTAATACTTTTTGCTATTTTCCCCATAAATACATAGGTATACAGGGTTTGGATGTCGGTGAATTTTGCCTGTCAACCTTTATACGGGAAAATATGAAGCATGCTACCGAAAATGCTGAATTTTTTTTGCATATATGAGTGCACTAAACTGCAATTTATACACATATGTAAAGTGAAGTAGGGGCATAAATGGGAAAATTCTGCACTTTTCCCTGCAATTTTAGGACCTTTAGGCCCTACTGTTTTTTCGAAAAAGCCTCGCACTAAACCAGTATAACTAAGTGATACAGCAATTCATAAATGAAAATGTAGTTACAAGACAACAGTAAAAACAACTAACACAATTATAGACTACACATTTATAAGCACAAAAAATATAATACCTGCCAAGGTCCATCTGGCTCAACAGGAGGTTCTAACTCTTGATCAACATCAATTTCTGTTAGCCAAGTATCATAACTGAAACATCATCATCATCATCATCATCATCATCATCATCATCATCATCATCATCATCATCATCATCATCATCATCATCATCAAAAAGGTCTTAATAACACTGTAATATTATTTCTAAGCACGGCAGCAATGAAAATAATAATCTCTGTGTGGAAATGACACTGGACATTTATTTGTATAAAAATTAAATTGCATTTTATTTAAAATCATTAGCAAAATTATTTCATTTGGAAATTACAGAAAACAGATTTTAAGAACTTTCAAGTGTAGCACCTGTCTGGGTAAAACCACCAATGAACCAGAAGATTTCTATCACGCTTAACCACTGGACGAAGCCATTCATCTGTCCAATCACAAAACATCATAGAAAATATAAGACACTGCAACATCACACTAAATCAAAATTACCGTTTCAGCTGAACTCTTGTCAGCACATGAAATTATCTATATCTTCTTGCACAGCCATGTCTTATTAACATTACTTAAAGTTGGATTTTCACATTTTGATCAACTAATTGGGGCGGGATGTTAACAGAGTGGAAACAGCGTTGGAAGATGGAGCGGAAGGTCGCGGGTTCGACCCCCGCAGGAGCCCTAAGGTCGACTCAGCCTTACTCACTAGAAGGCGGTGGTAAATTGCGGAGCAGCGTTAAGCTGTGAAGCCAAAACGTGGGTCTGGGGAAAGTAATGGCAACCTACCCCAGATTAATGTATTAAATCACCCACATCGCTGATTGCCTAAGACCGGAGATTAGCACCGGAACCCAACGCTCGAACCCAAAGGGCCTCTTCTTGTAAAATCACCTAAAAGCCGCGGTGATTTGGCATGAAAATGTGGTAATCATCCATTATCCTTTGTTAAATTCTAAAGGTTCTGAAACATTATATCTTTACATCAACAATGTAAAAGACATTGTCAGTCAGTAAGAGGACAGATCTTATGCCTATGATATGGATGAAAACACTATGACAAACAGTTTCATTATTAAAAGTCTAGACTGGCACAGCTATTAGTGTATGAAATATGTTATGCACAATGTCAATAAACAAAATGATGAGTTTTCTACTTACTTTTCTTACTTACCTATACTTTATATTATGGTCAAATTAAAACTTTCTCTTGCAGCAACTATGATTCCAGCCTGGCCTCCTCAGCTATGTCAACAACTGCAATTTCACCTACACTCAACTCTTCTTCTTCTTCTTCTACTTCTCAGGTGCCATGCATTGCTGTGTCGGCAACCATGGACTTCCACTTTTCTCGATCCTTGGTATTCCTCAGGAGTTCGATGTTGCTGTCCATCTCCAGTCCCTCTTTTAGTTTGTCTGTGTATTTTGATCTTTGTTTTCCTCTTGATCGTTTACCCTCCACCATGTCTGTCACTGCCAAGTTCTCGAGTCCCTCTTTCCTCATCAAGTGTCCCAAAAATTTCATCTGTCTTAGCTTGATGGTAGCCATCAGTGTTTGTTTTTCTTCCATCATCTGTAAAATTTCTCTGTTGGTTCTTTTATCCATCCATGGAACTTCTAGCATTCTCCTATAGAACCACATTTCTGCAGCTTCCAGTTGTTTCTTTTTCATAGCTTTCGATATGGTCCAAGTCTCTGCTCCATAAAGCAGAACTGACCATACGTAGCACTTAAGTATTCTGAGCCATGTTCCTTTTGAATTTTTTTCTTGTTAGTATCTGTTTCATTTCCATGAAAGCAGATTTTGCCATGCCGATTCTTTTCTTGATGTCTTTGTCGCTTCTTCCATCACTTGTGATAATGCTTCCCAAGTACTTGAAATGCGCCACTTGTTCTATTTCTCTTCCGTTTAATAGAATCCTGCATTTGGGCACTTCTTTGCTTTTGGTGACTCATCAGTGTTTCTGTCTTTCGACAGGTCCAGGTATCCAGTTTCTCCACTCCGATCGATTGCTTGCTTCTTCTTTGAGTTCCTGATATCCTTTATTCATCATCCACTCCAACATCATCTTTCTCGGTCTACCTCTCACTCTCTTTCCCTCCATTTTTCCTTCGATTATTGTTCTTAGTAGAGAGTCATGCCGGAGGACATGTCCCATCCAATTTCTCTGCCTTTTCCGGATTGTATCTATCAGGCTTCTGTCTTCCTCTATCTCCTTCATGACATCCTCGTTTGTCTTATACTCTGTGTATTTTACTTTTAGCATTTTCCTCCAAATCCACATTTCAAAAGCCTCTAATCGTTTTATATCTTCCTTTCTCATTGTCCACGTCTCCGCTCCATACAACGCCACACTCCATATCAATGTTTTTACCAATCTCTTTTTAGGTTTAGTTTTAGTTTACTTTGCATCAGCTCCTTTCTCTTGTAAAAGCTTCCTTTGCTATTGCTATGTCTTCTTATCTCTTTATTACATCTGGCATCAGTTGTTATCAGACTTCCTAGATAGCTAAATTCCTTCACTTGCTCTATGATCTGTCCGTAAACCTTTATGTCTACTCTCATTCCTTCTTTTTACTTATTACCATAACTTTAGTCTTTTTGTATTGATTCTCATTCCATACTTTTCTGACACTTGTATCAGTTTATCCATTACTTCCTGAAGCCCCTTTGATTGCTTGCTAGCATGGCCTGATCGTCTCATGGCGCAGCGCCTTTAGTAGTACTCCTCCGACTTTTACTCCTTATCTGTATTCTCCATCGCCTCTTGTACTAATTCTTCGATGTATATGTTAAACAACAGCGGTGACAGTGGACATCCCTGCCTTACTCCTCTCCCAATCATACACGATTCACTCAGTTCTCCCTCTATTCTCACCTTCACTGACTGTCCAAGGTATAGGTTTGCTATCAGTCTTCTGTCTCTCCAATCCACTCCCACCCTTTTCAGTGCTCTCATCAAAATCCTCCAATCTACTCTGTCAAACGCTTTTTCGTAATCCACTTGCTATATATAGATATTTTTCCATTTTGAAGTCTTCTCTCACTTAGCATTCTTAAGCATCCGATTGCATCCCGTGTTCCTTTTCCCTTCCGAAACCCAAACTGATCCTCTCCAAGGAATCCTATTGCATCTATTTTCGCTTGTACTCTTTTGTAATGACCTTGAGTATTATCTTCGCCGCATGACATAATAGACTGATAGTTCTATGGTCCTCGCATTCCATTGCATTTACTTTTTTTTTTAATCGGAATCATTATTGATTGTAGAAAATCGTTTGGCCATTCTCCTGTCATATAGATTTGTTGGCAGATTTCACCAGTTCGCTCGTTGCATTCTCTCCTAGTATCTTTATTGCTTCTGCTGGTATGTGGTCCACTCCTTCTGCTTTGTTGTTTTTCATCTCTTCTAATGCGTGCAGAATTTCTTCTTTCATCAGTCCTGGTCCTAGCTCTTCGCTTTCAACTGTTTGCTGTTCCTCTATATTGAGTTCCGTTGGTTTGCTGTCTTTCAGGTATAATTCTTCTATATATTCTTTCCATCTCTCTTCCACTTCTCGTTGGGTTGTGAGGGTATTTCCTTGTTTGTCTTTAATACCCGCCCTGCTCCCTTGCATACCTTCTTTCTTTGTTAAATCTTTTACTTCCTTATATACTTGATCCTGCTTCCCTTGTCCTTGTAACTTTTCTATTTCTTGACATTTATTCTCCCACCATTTCTCTTTTGCCTTTTCTGTTGATCTTCGCAGCTGATTATTTAGTCTCCTATATTCTTTTTTTGCATATTCTGTGTTCTGCTTCTTCCATTTTCTTCTCTGCTCCATGTCTTCTATCATTTCATTTGTCACCCATGGCTTTTTAGCTTTTCTTCTTTTCTTCCTTCCTACTTCTTGCTCTAGTTCTCTTACTACCACAGATTTTAGTTTGTCCCATCTTTCTTCCGTTGTCTCTCCTGTGTTTGTTGTCGTCACTTGTTTTTCAATCTTCCCATAATTTCTGTTGCCTTTTCTTTGATTTTATCTCTATCCCATTGTATATTTAATTGTTTTCTTGTTTATATATTTCAGTTGTATTCTCACCTTCATTACTACTGTTGTGATCTGTGTCTGCATCTGCTCCCGGTAAGCTCTCGCATTTTTACACAGTTTCTATATCGTCCATTTACCATAATGTAATCTATTTGGTATCTTGCTATGTCTCCCGGCATCTTCCATGTATATATTCTTCTCTTTTCGTTTTTAAACCAAGTGTTTGCTATCATCATGTTTCTTAACTTGCAGAATTCAATTAGTTTTTCTCCTCTTTCATTTCTAACCCACATCCCATACTCTCCCACCACATTTCCTTCTCTTCCTTTTCCCACTACTGCATTCCAATCCCCCATCAAAACACAAAAATTTGTAGCTCTTATCCTCTCGATTTTCTCCTCTATATATTCATAAATTTCATCCACTTCTTCTTCAGTATGTGTTGTTGTTGGCATATATACCTGTATAATTGTCAGATTTACCGGCTCCGCTTCTATTGTCACCATTATCACTCTGTCTTCATATCTCTCTATGTTTGTTATGTTTCTGCTCAATTCCTGCTTTAGGAGTAATGCCACCCCTCTCTGCCTCTCTTTTCCTCCCGCATAAATAACCCTGATCTCCTCCGTCTCCTCATCTGTTATATTACTGGTGAACTCGCCTCCTTCTTTCCATCTCACCTCTGCCAAGCCCAATATGTCCAATCGCGCCTTTCTCATTTCCTGTATGATATTTGCTAGCTTCCCAGGTCGTAACATACTTCTAATATTCCACGTTCCAATTTTTAGTGACTACCATAGTAAAAGTCTTTCTTGTATTGATTTTCAATCCTTTGCCTCACTTCTGCCAGTTTGTCTACTAATCTCTGCAGCTCCTTTTCTGAGAATGCTAATAGTGTTGTGTCGTCAGCAAATCGTACGTTATTAATAATCTTTATTCGTGACAAGCACAGCATCAAAAATATTAAAACACAACCAATGATAACACAAATCAACTGAACAAAACTCAATACAATAAACTAATAATAAACTATTAAACTAATAAACTAAGCACAAACTTTACACAGTACAGCTTCTGCCCTCAGACAAGTTCTAGTAATACACTCAGCAAAGTAGTGACTTCTTCTCATATTTATTAACGAATGATGCTTGTCACTTTTTTACAACAACATGCATACTTTCCAAACCCGTCAAAGCTCTAATATAATTCACATTATCTGCCTCACATGTTTTAAAAATTTTACATATAACTACTTGAATCAGTCTATCAAGAGCATTAAGAGTACTTTTGTTTGGACAAGTGGCTCCCATGCCATACAATACAATGGGTAGACAGTAGCTCTTTACTATGTTAACATATATCAGTTCAGATGCAGCAGCTCTGCTGCGACTATACAAACAGTTAAATGTATGAAAAATTTCAATTTAACTTCCAAAATAGATAACCCGAAGTGCCTGCCCTTTTTCAGTGTCACTCCAAGATACCTAATTTCCTCTACAAATGGCAAGGCAACATCATCCAGGACCAATACAGCACATGCGATATTACAACGTGTCCCAATCCTCATTGATATCGTTTCCGCCAATCTTTATTCCTTCCAGATCCTTGATCTTTTCAAAAATTTCCTCGCCACATCTTCTTCTTCTTTCTTTCCTTCCGTCTTTCCCTAATGCAGCGGTTCTCAACCTGTGGGTCGCGACCCCCATGGGGGTCGAATGACGATTTGCCAGGGGTCGCCCGAGACCATTAGAAATATGCGGTTGTCTCTTTTCTTGTTATTGTACAAAATTTCCTCAGTGGTAGTTACGACGTACTAGTTGTTTTACTATAATTGTCATTCAAGATAGACATGGAGACAATTTAATAATAACGCTTTCGAACATTTTGATTGTCGTAGCATTAATATTTTTAGCAGTTTACATTGTGAACGAAAATAATTTTACCGTCGGGGGGTCGCCACATAATGGGGAATTGAATTAAAAGGGTCGCGGCACTATAAAGGTTGAGAACCGCTGCCCTAATGGGTTGGACGATGGGTCTGAACGAGTTCCTTCCACATAGATTGAAAAAATCCGGTGATAAACCACACCCTGACTCAACTCTTACTGGACTGTATTGATGGGTGTGAGGTAAGGCAGATTCAAGTATAACCATTTCCAATTAGCATCAGAAGTACAATAAATCAGGCTTTTTCGGCTGTAATATAGGTGTAATGTATATATAGCTGTAATGTAGAAATAACTTCCTCCATCATTTAGAATTGATAAATGTTTGGCATAAATGTTTGCACTCTAAATATCTTTTATTTAAAAAAAGCCTCATGTAGTTTCCATAACAGTGGTCTGCAAACTTTTCCCACAACAGGTCAAATTTTGCAACAATTTCTTTTCACAGGTCAAAATTCCTGACAATGCATGCCATAGCATAAGAACAAAATATTTTTAAAGTATAAAGCACTTTCATAGTGATTTTGCACATGCATACTTTAATCATTTCAAAAATTGGACTGCTACAGAAAAACATAAAATATTATTTACTATAATGAATTATATATTTTTCACAGTTTTACTATAATAAACTAATATGTATTGTTTTCTTCCCCTCTTAATCTGAGGGTGCATAAATTTAGAATTAGTTCAAGCAGCACAAGATCATAAGGTGCACCAATTGGGATGCATGAATGAACCAGTTTACACAGTATAAAATGGTAATATTTCTAACATGATAGTGAAACTATAATTTAAAAAACACCAATGACAATAGTGAAAATTTATAAAATAAGCCAATATTCACCTTCTCCTTCCTCCCTGGAATTTGGTTGAGGGAAGATAATGTGAGTTGCATCAGATGGCTTTTCCACTACAATTCCCAGGTGACGCTTGACAATGTCCTTTAGTTTTGCCGTCAAGATCTTGTCTACTTCTGGTTGCAGATAAATGGCTGGCTGAACAATCACTTTGTTTTGGACCAGTGATCTTTGAATTTGCATAAACATTTCCACATTGCGATCCATTCTTGATGGAGACTGGAAATCAAATCGCCTCCTATAAAAAACACCATTGCAACAACAATCCTTCTGCTACTAATAGGAGAGTAAAAATCCTCATCCTATAACTACTTCTGATAATAAAAAAGTAGAAATTTAAACTGCCAATTAATACAAATGTGCTGCAAATGCTTTATATCAAATATATTTAAAACAATTTGCAATGGCACTGCTTTAACATCAACACAGCTTGGCATAAAACAGTAGCAATATACTTAACCACTTAACCCCTTCCCCATTTATTAAAAATTCTTCCTTGCTTTGGTCTGTGGCATAGTGACCTGAATTATTGGGAATAAACAGTAATAATTTACTGTTTATCGATAAGGCTCAAACATTAACAAGAAACATTTACATCAACATTTTGAAATAAAAGTTAGAAAGTGTATCTGGAACTCGACATAATTACAAATATTTTTTATGTTTCTTGTATTATTTATT
This sequence comes from Metaphire vulgaris, assembly GCA_018105865.1. NCBI lineage: Eukaryota > Metazoa > Annelida > Clitellata > Crassiclitellata > Megascolecidae > Metaphire > Metaphire vulgaris. Next base: position 4,716,176 of record CM030860.1, on the reverse strand, counting down.
TGCTTCATAGCATTAGCAAACTGTCAGGCCCAAAAAATGAAATAATCCAAACGTTCTTTAATTTCAATATATTTCTGCATGGCATCTGGAAAATTTGTATATACGATGGTTAAAGGGCTAAATGAGCAAGGCCTTATGAAATTAACACAAAAATTAAACAAATGCAAATGTTTTCTATTCTCTGCCATCAGACAAACTGCACCAAAAGCACATTTTACTAAAGGCATTTTCTCACCATCCTTGTTCTGTGCGATATTTGAAAACTGAAGCCAGCATCTGACAAAGACCTCCTCCCACCTTGAAATCTAGAAAGCATTTCATCTGCAAAAAGACATTTTAAACATCCCCACGTTAAAATACAAATTTGCTTATTTAAACCAACTGACAGCTATCAATATACATAACACATGAATATAGTTAACACAAGAGATCAACTAATAGTCTATTTCATTTATGTAGCTACCTACGTAAAGCCCTTTTTTGAATACAAATTTCACAAGATATCAACTAATAGTCTATTTCATTTATGTAGCTACCTAAGTAAAGCCCTTTTTTGAATACAAATTGCTCAATTCATCGTTCGCTGTTCGCTAATGGACAAAACCATTGTTTATATTTTACAGATGACTTCTTACTGGCAGTTTTGTCAGAGCCGGTTTACTGACACACTTGCCGAATGCCTCTTCCTGAAACTGAAGAAGCTGTACCACAAGACCAGCAAGACTTTTGTTGGTTGGAGGCTCTGCCTGTATGTACTAAATAAATCAACAGATTCAATCATCAGACAATTTAATGCACAGTTTGCAGCCAAAAACAACCAACAATTAGAAATAATTAATAAGACAATTCAACTGCAGAGGTTTTATATCAACAAATACATTTCTTGAAATAGCTATATGCAAGGTGGGTTGTCGGCCGGGCAAACGTCAGTATATCCATGAGGTGGCGGGTCGGGCTGCTATAACTATGGAGGAAATGACTTTTTTAATAGGAAGGTTTTAAGTTTAGACCTAAAGGCTTGAGGAGATAGTGAAGGAATTAAAGCAACTGAGGATGTGGAGCTTGTTGTTTGACCACAATCGTGTGGGTCCAGGAGGTTGAGGCGTTAGGAGTTTTCAAAGGTAAACCGGTTTTGATGAATAAAGTGAACTGTATGTAATCGTTATTACAGTGAAACCCGCTTAACTGCATAGGTGCCGTGCAAGCCTTGCTTATGCGATTAACTGGGCTATGCGAATAGCCGGGACGTCTGATAATTAATTGTACGCACAAAACACTGGTTCGGGTTTTTATGTTGTTATGCAATTATGCGGGTTATGCAATTAAGCGGTATGCGATTAAGTGGGATCCACTGTATCTTGTACTGGATGCGTTCGGATATTTTAAGTCAGTGGAGTGACTTCAGTGTAGGTGAAATATGGCAGAACTTTGGTGATTTGGCTACCGCTCAGGCTAGTGCATTTTGAGTAGATTGTAGTTTGTTGGGGGAGGTTTCTGGGAGGTTATAGTAAAGGGAGTTGCAGTAGTCTAGTTTGGAATGAACTATCGAAGTGGCAATTGTGGAGGCAGTTTTGAAGTTGAGGCAAGGATGAAGGCGTCGTAAGTCATGAATATGGGCATAGCAGGTTTTCGAAAGTTGAGAGATTTGCGATTCAAAATTTAAAGGTAATTGTGGGCGGTCGATACCCACATGTAAACAGGAAGTAGAAATCCGCGCTCTAACCGAACAAACCAAAGTACCAGTGTATCAGTCCGTGCATCGTAGCACATATCATAGATTTTCTGCTTGCCAAACTGCGAAAAAATAAACATCTTAAATTGTCATGACCTTATATCGTGAAAATATTGGCGCTATACAAAGTCGGTTAGCATTATATGCCTTTCAAGATCTCTATGGATCAGTCATCGTTAGAACTTCTTTAAGTACAAGCGGACTACTTTCGGATTACTTCCCGTTTACATGCGGCTATCGACCACCCACAAACAAGCGGGTATCGACCAGCAACAATTACCAATTTAAAGATGAATCTAATTAGAAACCAAGGCTTTTTGCAGTTTGAGCAGGGATTATTGTGGTGTCTTGAAAAAGACAAGGATGCGCTTTCTCACCGTTGCTATTCAATAACAATGAGAAAGAGCTATGGAGGATATGCTAATTTATAGAGTTGGGTTTTTAGTCTTGATCAGAAAATACTCAATTCTTTGAAAGATCAGACAGTCGAGAAAAGTGAGTTCCGTGTTTTTGGGCCAGAAATAGAGAAAGCTCTCTTACCAATGTCAGTGTTTGTTCTAGGCATATTTAACAATGAAGTAGCGAATCTTGTTGAATGAGACTGTTTTGGGTGGTCTAGTATAGATTTTAAACATTGACGTTGGCCGGACTGCAGTGTTATATAAGCTGTCAGCCTACGACCCGTGTCCATCAGTATCCGTAAACAACGCACAGCAGATAAATCAATTGTCACCTTTTTGTAATTTTTCTGAAGCCATGTTCTAACGGAATCGAATGAAGCAACTGTTTCAGGACAATCGAAGAATTTAACATTCGGTCCTCCGTCTTTCTTCCTCTGCACCGCCATTGTTCCCGACGAATTTAAACCAATCGCATACCTCTATGGATTTTCCAATTAAATCAGTAATAATTCATTGGGATTTTCATAATATCAGAATCATCAGATACTTCTAAAAGTAAGTAAGGAAGGGAGTAAAGCTCACAAATTTATATAGCGCTTTTAGTTTTAGGTGTACGTCAGTAGCCAGGCCCGTAGGAAGTGGGAGTGCAGAGGGTGCACCTGCACCCCCTAGAAAAATCAAGGGGTGCAGTGCACCCCCTGGAAGATAAGGTTGTTTTTGTCTTGTGACGATTTTGTTAATGGAAAAAGAGAGGTGACGACCTTTTTTGCTTGGTTGCTTGTCAAGGTTTTAAGAGGGTAAAATTCAAAATTCGTGGGTGAAGACGCTTTTTTGCCTGTCAGGGTTCTTAAGATGCGAGCCTTTTTTCCTTGTTACAATTTTATCTTAAGAAAATCTGCACCCCTGATGAAAATTCGTTCCGACGTGCCTGTCAGTAGCCACTTATTCTTAGACGCTTGGTCTTTCTTAAAATAGGGTTAGGTTAGGTGAGGCTAGGTTATTTCTATTGAGGGAATAATTTCTTTAAACACCCTGCCGGGAAAGATGTTACGAGATTAGAGCAAACTCGTAAAAAACTTGTTCCAAGAAAACTTGGCTTGTAACAAGTTTTCTTGTAACGAGGTGTAGAAGTTCTTGCAACGAGCTCGTTCTAAGAAACTTGGAACGAGCTCTCGTATCGAGTTGATAACAAGTTCATTGCGAGTTTTCTTGTAACGAATTTTTCTGGCGACGAGTTCATTCCAAGAAAACGGCAATTGTAACTATGTTTCTTGTAACTAGTTAGATCATGACAATATCGGAACAAGAAAAATACGTTTCAATTACGAGATTATTCCAAACTTGGAACAAGTTCATAAGCCCGCCCTGCCCCAAAATGCCCCCCAAATGCCCCTCCCAAATAACCCCAAAAAAAATTCCCCCAAAAAATGCCCCCTCCAAATGCCCCAAAAAAAAATGCCCCAAAAAAAAAAATGCCCCTACAATGTCCCCAAAAAAAAAAAAATTCATCTGATGATCTGCTAATGAGGACAATTAATGCAATTCCATTGACAGCTTGAAACTGTACAAAAAACAACGCAAATCTTCATTGTAAATTGTATGCAATACTTTATTACAGTATTGAAAACTGACAAAGACATGAATCTAGCAAATGTAACAGTAACTTCTTTCGTAAAATGAAAAAGCCAACAAAATTGCACGTATAAGAATTAACCACATGAAAGACATTTATAGCTGCTATATATGTCGGTCGCAAATTAAGTCCTCGCCAGTATATATATATAGTCTATTGGCTATATAGGCCTATAGTGCACGCTTGCGGGCCTGAACACACACACACACACACACACACACACACACACACACATATATATAACGAAAGTAACATAAAAACACAGCTTAATTGCCAATATATCGGCTGTAGTGCATATGCTTGTGGGCCTGTAACATCTCCTTCAGTAATTCTGTTTGTATGCGCTAGGTGGCCGCATAAGAACGCTGCATTTAAATCTTTCATACTAACATAATTAATTGTATTTAAGCTATACATATTTAAGTATTATATAACAATGTTCATGAAAACATAATGATTTAGTCTGGACTAGATGTCTGTGTAAATAATATATAAAATTAAGCGTGATTTATTATTGTCACTGTAGTCGCTAGGTGGCAGCAACACTTGAACATGCTAACGCTGCAATTCAATTAAACGAATAAAAAACGCAAGTTACATGGAAAAAACACAACTTTTACGTGCCTCAGACCTCACAATGTCCACCACCTCGGCAAGGCAAATATAAGGGAAGAAATGTATTTTTATCAAAGACGTTTGAAACGAACAGGAAACACAAGCATAGTTTGGATGCAGATGATGATTACATTTCTCTGACATCCCATATGCAGTCAAATACTTGTCTTTATTGGTTTATATTCGAGGCAAAAAGTTGTGTGAAAAAAACCATGTATCTTGCTTGACATTCAAACATAGCATATAAGCAATGTAGTCGGAAAAAACCATGACAGTCCGTGAAAAAAACAAACTATACGCTGTTACGGTACATCAAGTTTTGCGTTTTTGTCATGGAAAAAAGTCTACATTGAACAATACATAACTTTGCCTTACATTCAAACATAATTAAGCAACACATTATTTCACGTTTACGGCTAATTAAGCCTTTCCGCCTCGCGAAGCGCCCTAGGTGATTCTTCAACCTTTTCAGGTTTTCATCACTGACGGCATAGCCCCAGCCGGCACAACCATACCCCTGTACTTCATTGTTGCCTACATCTAATTGTAGTTATATGTTTAAGTCCACTAGCTGTTACATTAATTTTAACCAAATTTAAACAGTAATGCCAGGAGATTATAAACGAAAATGGTGTGTCTGTCATTAAGAAGACGATTTAAATGACAGCTGCTGAAAGCAAGCATAACTGACAAATCGATGCAACTGACGTTATTTAATTGGCATAGGCCTATATAGTGCGAAGCAACGTTTGAAAACGATCCGCTGACAGTCAGTTGCAGCCCAGTTCAAATTTAAACATCATCAGCATTTCCCATGTCCGGTAGCTCTGGTTGCTCTATTTCATTGAACTCGTGAATGTCATCAGCATCAGCCTGATCACGCCTGCTGCATTCTGCCTGTCTGCTCCGTCCGCATTCGCCTATCCTTGTCGTGTAGTCGTAAGGTGGTGACTCCATCTCTAATTGCCTTCTGTATTTTATCATCTGTTGTCTTATTGTGACATGCCAATTTAACTGCTTCAATATTGCCCAGTAAACCATGCTGCCTCCAAGCGCCACGTAGCGCTTACCTGGTTGTCCATAATCCCTGTTGGACGATTGAAATTACCTGTATGCAAACAAAACAAACTTTTTCATATTCACTCAGTGTCAACCGCAAGTATTAAAACCATTTTTTCAGACCCAATCCTATAACAGTTATAGCATTGATTACATACACAGAGTTCGGGTTGGTCCTGTACGCCACTTGATTGCAACTTGATTGGATCGTAATGAAGTGATCCAAGCCAACCCAAATTAAAATATTGCTAATTTCTAATTGCTATGAATAGCTATGAAATGTGGCCGTTGTTTTTTTTACAACAGCCAATTCCATCAACAAGTACAGCGCAAATGCTCTTGCCTCTTTTTTTGCAAGTTTTACCATTCTGAATAGTGTTCAGTATGACTTACGTGAAAACTTTAATGCAAAACCGTTACCCTATTCCAGCAATTATTCTAGACCTTCTCTGGGGAATTTCCCCAAGTTTTGAATTTCCCCCAAATTTTTTTTAAGATTATAATGGGTTATTGCTAGTTGTCCCCATGCCCCCATCTTCCTCCCCAACGACGTAACGTGGGGAGTGCAATCTAAGAGATTATGATATGAAAACATCGAAAAGATGGAGATGACTAAAAAAAGGTCATAATTTTGAACTGCAAGAACCAAGAAGTCTCTGAAAACCTGTATGACTAAAAAAAGGGGTTGTCAGCTATTTTTCACGGAAACTTTTCCCAATGTCAAGGTGGCTAGAATAGACACTGCCCTATTCTATGTTTGCTATTTATTATTCAGTTATTTCGTTTTCCTTCCTTTTCCCACCCTCAACCCTACACCTGCATACACCCCTACACCTGCATATATAAAAGAAGCTACAACGTCGCGATCGTCCCTATATGGACCTGCCTGTTACTGTAAGCTTGCTCTGACGCCGCCTTTGCTTAACTACATAACCGGTGTAGCAAAAGTATGATAATATTTCAAACCATAAATGTTTTCAATTATGTTTTTAACTTACATCTCCTGTATCCAGCCATTGTTACACGCTCAGCCAGGTAACTTTCATCGTACACAGCCCGCAACACTCCATTGGCTGTCTTTTTCGTCAGACTTGTTCATAATCCTGTCTGTTGATAGCGTTTTGACCAACGCCCTAAAGAAAGCTCCATCACGTCCACTGTCTCCCAGTTCTGCAAGAAGGTCATTCTGCTCAACATCGGAAGACACCACAGGACTTCTAGGAAGAATGGAACGCTGTTCAGCAGTGAGTCTGTACTGATTTAGATTAGGCAACACTGCTACAGAATCTACTGAATGCACTGAACTGTTAAACACAGACGAATTGTCCGACTGACTGGTTTCGAGTCGTGAGCTCAGATCTTTGATTGCAGTAACCAACGACTGCAATGTTGAGTTTATTGTCTCCATTGAATTGGCCATGGAATTTCCCAATTCCTCAAGTTTAGTTTCCAAACGGCTGTTTCTGAAGTAACATGCAACAAGTAACCAGAATGACACTTAAGTGCACAGTGCCAAAAAATTAAAGAGCATTTGAATTTTTCGCACAACAGTAAATATCTACCCCTATTGTTAACACGTGGTTGCTGATCGACCTCCGTGGGCGCCGTCTTTGGTACTCCGTTAAACTAAATAAGCCGACATTCCAATATAGCAGGGTTCTTATAAAAGCGTCAGCATTAGTAAGAAATTGGTTTTTTAATAAACCGGTTCTGGTGTTCAAAATTTAAGCTGGAGTTGCTAGGCTAAACAGTTAAAAGTGGCTACTCAAAACGACTGCTAAGTAAAATATGAAACATTACATGGCACCAATAAACCTTAAAACCTTCGACTATGTTAATTTTACTGCAAAAGTTGTGGCAATTTAGCCAGATAATGCCATGCAAAGCAGTGCATTTGCCATTCAGTCAATTGAATATTAGGCCTTTGAAAGTTCATACCATCTAAACCAATGCAAATCAAGCCCTGAAATTTGGTCTTAATGAATTTAGATCTATTATCGGCTTTGCTTGACTGCTTGCCCAAAAAATTTATTCTTGCCAAAATTTGGGAGGGGGTGACATACAGCAATCTGACTTCTATAGTTTTAACACTATAGGCCTACGGCTCAATTGTTCACATACCGACTGCTCTGTCGGCTACATATGCAATTTTTCTGTAAATTCAATGCTTTAAAGTAACTGAGTAACTGAGTAACTGACTTACGATTTCAAAAATGTAATACTAACATTGCCGTTCTCGGCATGCTTTGCCGTTGGTGAGATCAATAAATCACCCAATGAGAAATCTTCAATGGACCTTGCTGGCGAGGTAATTGGTGGTTGAGACACTGACGTTGATTGAGCAGTCCGCTTTTTAGGCTCTTGTGCAGATGGTCCTTGTGTTGTCTTTGCCGTCGGTAACGAAATGTCCGTTACTTGATGTTTTCTCTGCGATTTCCTTACTGGCTGACTTTCACTTTCCGAGTCAGTTGCTGAATTGGACAGCTGTCTCTTCCTGCCTTTGCCAAGTGTATTGCATGGTGGTGCTGATGGTGGATGCTTGGCTACCACGCCGATCTTCCTGCTGTAGCCAAGTGTTTTGCTTGCTGGTGCTGATGGTGGTTGCTTGGCCATCACGCCAATCTATGCCTTCACACGCTGCCGCGGCACATCACTGTCTGTGGGCGTTCCCCTTCGATTCTCTCCTTTCTGCACTTCACGTCAGCGTCTGCTTGAGCTTGGCTACGCTTTTTCGTTGCGGTGTCCCAGTAAACTTCTCTGATCGGGTACTGTCGCCAGGTGGCCTTGTTAACTATTTGCGTTGGTTTCTCCGATCCGTTGCTCGGTGGATACCACAACGTCTCATTGTCTACCCAGTGTTTAGGCAATGCGGACACGTAAGACTTCCTAAGCAGTGTGTCTTTGTATGACACAACTACGTACAACAGCTGGTCTTTGGGTAATTCCTGTGAAACAAACAATTTAAAAGAGACACGTTATAATTCCTTCCAGATTGTTACGCATTCATTTAACCCATTGTTGAGCACTAGTTAAACTTATTATTCTTAGTTAATGCAAAACTTTAACTGAATAATTTCAGTTTAACTGCACTGATGCTCTAACTACAAAGTTTCTAGTTAACTACTAATAGTTATACTATAATTTTTGTTTAGCTAACAGGACGTCAAAAATCCCTTTAATCCATATCCTGACTTTGTGTAAGCCTACCATTGATATCGGGTTTCATTCTGTAAGTGACAGAACAACATTTTCGAAATTACCCACCTCTATAAATTGTGGATCATTTTGATGGCGACAAAAGTGTCTTCGGCACCAGTTGGTAACAGGACGGAATATAGTAATAATAATATAATTATATAATTAATTATAAAAATGTAATATACAATATAATGATAACAAAATAATTATAATATATATTAAAAAATAATAATATAATATAAAATATAACATAAATACATTGAATATGTTAACATTGAGAAATAATTCAGACCCCTCAAGGAAATGATTACCGCATGAATAAAGTCTTTAGACTTCTAACAGTAATTCCATATTGTTGCTGTTACATTTACACTTATCTTTACTAGCACGAAACTGTAATTTTATTCCCAAAATAGCGCAACGTCATAAAAAGGAAGTAGGCTAACCAAATGATAAGCTGATTCCCTGCCAATTGGAAAGGCAGTAAAAAGTAAGTAAGTAAATGTGTAAATGGCAACTGACCAGAGCAGTGAGCCCATCTACCAACAACCGTACTACATGCTAATACGCTATTAGAACTTACAATCTTTAATTGGGGTAAAGCAAGTACAATGGCTCATTTACTCAAGCAAGCAACCTATCAAGACGAACAAAACAAGAAAACGGTGCAAAAGGCAACGTCTTTATTATATATGATCATCGTCTGGTTAAATAGACAGAGCTGTTTATATCAGCAAACTTAGCTTAACTCACGTTGCTTCCTTCCATTGCTAGAGGTACGAAATATAGCTTGTTGCTCGTCCAGGCACAATCGTTCACCTTGTGATCGAAGAATTGGCACGCCGCGTGGTGGACTTTCGATGCGAACTAGCTTGTTAAAAACTCACAAACAGCTAGGACAAAAATGTATAGCAAATAGATTTGTACAATGCAATGACGAAAGTCTGAAATTTTATGTAACAAAAGGCAATGTTTACTAAAATGGCTGTGCAGATTTTAAGAATAAGCACAATAATCAATGATCTTAAACAACACTGGCAAATTCTGCAATTTTTACTGATTAAACAAGCAGTAAATAGTTATTTATATCGTTAAACTTATACAAATGTAAGACGCAAGTGAGTTACTAGCTTTGAAAAAGCTCAGAATACTCAATTATTTAAACTAAGCACGGTTATCACGTAGTAACAAAGAGATATTCGACCTGATCACTATGGAAAGCAGATTCAAATGGGTCACAACAACGAATGGATAGTCTGCGCGTTACTTCTGTCAATTAAGACAAGCGAGCCCCTGCACGTATATGATTGGTCAGATCCGTTGGATTTGAATTTTGCTAGCCCAATCGCCTATACAGCAACAGCTAGGTCTCTCTGTCTGTCCATTCCTCTAGCTGTCTGCATATATATGTCCCCCTATCGTGATCTGTCTGTCTGTCTGTCTCTCTGTGTGTCAATCTCGATCGCTCTCTCACCTCAGTGCCTATGCCGATTTTTGAAGAACGCCAGAGCGAGCGGTTACAGCTAGTTTATGCCAGCAGGGGGCACAAACCGTGGCCCGCGGGCCACTTGTGGCCCGCCGGCGATTTCTTGTGGCCCGCGGACGTTTCCAGGATTTCAATGGAAAGTGACCCCGTTGGCCTAAAAAGTGGCCCCAAAGGCGAAGGCTTTCTTGCTTTCATATTAACGCTACAGATCTTCACAGTTCAGATGAATTAAAAACGGTGTGGAAGGAAATCGATATATATACTGACATTTTACAGAAGTATCTCCCCCAAGAGATTTGTAAAAACTAAGGATTTAGCCTGCATGTTACTTGCCAAATTTGGAAGAGCTTAATTGTGTGAATAAACATTTTTAACGAACTTGAGAAAATGCTTTATATGGTCCAGGTTGAGTAACGATAACCTGTGCACGATTTTAACAGTTACATCAAAGTGAAGTGCCATCAAAATTAATATGGATTAAATTGCTAAACAATCCCATTAGCTATAAAAAGGCGATTCAGGATTTGAATTAATATACAATTCTGCAAATAAGTTAATCAGTCACTTTGGGAAGACAAGAAAATAGGATTTTTATATGAGTATTCTTCACTCAGCTGGGATGAGGTATTTGCATATTCATACACTTACTATAGCAGAAAGGCGTGTGGCATTTCGGACACTATATGGAATAAAATTGGGGCGGAATATATTTACAATTGTGCAAATATTTTAATCAGTCACTTTGAAGAGACAAGAAAATAGTCTTCTTATTCGAGTAGGCCCTATTCTTTACTCCGCTGAGATGAGATGTTTGCATATATCCATAGGGGCCTACACTTAATTAGGCCTACTGTAGCAGGAAGACGTGTGGCAGGCATTTCGGACACTGTGGAATAAAATTGGGACGACATACGTATATAGTTTTAACCCTTAATAATCCTTAATTCTACATTTAAATAACTAATCATTTTAATTTCGGTTGTTCCCACTCAATTGGTTGTATTCATCAGAAATTCCGTGAATTCCATGTACTATCAACGTACCACTTCTGCATTACAATAAAACGCACGTGGCCCGCGGAGTCTTGGAACCGAAAAATGTGGCCCTTCATCCATAACAGGTTGTGCACTCCTGGTTTATGGGTAAAAATTGAGGGGAGAGAAACGAATATGACATTCGAATCCATTGCACAATATATAGTGGTCCAACTACCGGACAATCTTGATGACCTTTTTTTAGTCATCCGAGATTTTCAGGAACTTGACGTCCAGTTTAATTCCCATCAAAATTAGCTGACGACCTTTTGTCATCAGAGATTTTCAGGAACTTGACGTTCAATTTCTCATCAGACTTAGCTGATGACCTTTTTTTTAGTCATCCAACGTTTTAAAAGGACTTGACGTGCTTTTCACAATAGCCAGTGATGGGCAACTAACTAAAAAATATTAGTTAAACTATAACTAAATTTCAACTAAAAATAAGTAGTTAAACTTTTTAGTTGCTAACTAACTTTCTAAAATAGTTAACTAAACTAAAAAAGTTAAACTTTTTGCAACTAATTTTACAACTATTTTTCATGTATCAAATATGTGTTCATTAAAACAATTCAAAACATAGACGATGCTGGCAGCATCAACACGTCAGTCAATGAACCATTGAATTAATTAATTATTGATTGTCTATTTAAGTCTTAGTCTAGACTGCAGGAAATTTTTGCAGTCATTATGAGCTTGGTTTGAGTCCTTTAACTTCAATTTGACTTCTTCGCAACACATGTTTACTAATTCATTTTCACTTTTCCGTTGCTAAGAAAACGCTACTTATGATGTAATTCAATATTGTATATAATTCCAACTAAAGATAAACGACTTCATATAAAAGCATTTCCCGCTTACCAACGAGATCAAAGATCGTAAGTAAGTAAAAATACACTGGTCTCTGACCAAGATCAGTGATATATGGTGTTATCGTTGTCATGAAAAAAATTGCCCAGAAAGGAATAGATAAAAAGGTACTGTAATTTCGGATCACCAACTAAAATTTTTTAGTTAAACTATTTAGTTATTAACTAATTTTTTTTAGTTAAACTATCATTTTAACTAAACTATTTATATTTAATTAAACTATGAAGCTAACTAAAAAAAGTAGTTAAACTTTTAGTTAGCAACTAATTAGTTAACTATTTGCCCATCACTGACAATAGCTTACCACCTTTTTTTATTTTTTTTGTCAGTCCAGATGTTTCTTTGCCGGGGCCGGGCCCCGGCGGGCCCCGGCTCACTTTAAGCCCTGACGAACCCCCGGACGTACTGTGTCGACGAAATTTTCAAACCACTTCTCGAACAATTCCGATGTTATCCACCATTTCTTACTGTCGCGCCAGAAGGGGTCATCCATTTAGTACGTACGCACTGAGGGGGGAGGGGTGTCGTATTTTTGGAATTTTTCCTATGTACGCCATGTGCAACGGGAGGGGTCAAAATTATGACTTTTTGCGTACGTACTAAATGGATGACCCCTAAACAGATCCTGTATGCGCCTTGTCTTGGAATTGCGAAGAAGTGTAGCAGGAGTTGGAAATTGGATTTTAACAGCCGTGCCTATGCCAAAATGTAATCCGATTTTTAAAAAAATTTGTATTGTTTTGTTCCAAATACATTTCCCTGCATCTTTGCGCTCACAAGAGATAGGTTGGCACTCAACTATTTTAGCTGCAAATCTTGAAAGAAGTATTTGATTTCTGAGGGGATCTGTATTAGGCCGGAGATGTGATCGACCCCTGCCAATGTTTAGAAATATTTTTGCACGGCTGGTTAGAAAAAGGAATTGAAATGCAGGAGAATGGTATATATCTCATTTTAACTTTCATATATAGCCTGATATATACAATAACAAGTTGGAAAAGTCCAATATAGAGTGAAAATACGCAAAAAGAAGGACTTTTCCGCTTGTTTCAGTTTGACTATATAGGTATGGCGGCTACGCATGAAGGGCGTCGTAAATAATATCTATATGGCATTGTCCCCCATTCATTTATGAGTCAAACAATGTAAATATTTTGAAAATCGGTCCCCTCTATACTGGATCTATGTATACCATATAATTATTTTTAATGACAAAAGAATCACGCATTTAGTCGAACTTTTCTTACTGTCCTATATATATATATATATATATATATATATATATATATATATATATATATATATATATATATATATATATATATAATTGCGGATGTCCGGTATGTTTGGTAAGTTTCTTTGTTTGTTTGTTTCTTTGTGCGTCCTCTCATAGGTGACAATAGCAGGACGTCGTCGCTATGGCAACCAAAATCATTAATCAAAGCTGCAACCAAATCGGAGTAACTTAACGGCGCGTTCTTTTTGGCTTCAAGCTGTTTAGCCTCCCTACCCCTCGCCTCAACCCCTGCCCCCCCCCCCCTCCCTCCTCCCCCGGTCCCCTCCGCCCCTCCCCCCCCCCTCCCTCCAAACCCATCCTTCAGCCACCAACCCAATCCCCCGCCCCTCCCAAAACCAATCCCCCGCTCCCCAGGAGGTAAAATTTGTGATATATATTTGAAAATAAATAGTGATGCCTGATATTTATAGATGTCATATATATTATAAAGTTTACATTTAATTAAAAGATTTATAGTTTTGCTGTGCTCAGTTCAGTGGCGGCTCTAGGATTTGGCAAGTGGGGGGGCCGTTGGGGGACAACTTCTAATCATGGGGGGCCAACCATTTGTTGTTTAATGTATGTAGCATTAAGTATAGGGTCCCAACTGGGGGGGCCACTGGGGGGCCAGGATCTCAATAGGGGGGGCACGGCCCCCCCTGACCCCCCGGTGGAGCCGCCACTGGCTCAGTTTCATTGAATAAAAGTCTAACTGCTTCGTTTTGCATAATCTGAATCTTCCCCAAATAATATTGCAATAATTTAAGTACGGATAGATAAGAGTATAATAGAGTTTATGCCTTGCCGATTGGTTTAGATATTTATTTATATGTATTAGTAGGCCTATATTAAATTTTTTAAATATTTTATTAGTTAAATAATCCGTATTTTCTTTCCAATTTAGATTCTGGTCAACAATTAACCCAAGGAATTTGGTATGGGAAGTTTGGGTTATAATTGTATTGTTTATTATTATTGGGTCAGGGTTTAATTGCTGATGCTTATTTTAGGGTTGAATTTAATGTAATTGGTTTTTTTAAAGTTAAGAGCTAATTTATTTATTTGGAACCATTCTGTAACTTTAATTAATTCAGAGTTAATCTTAGTGATTAGTTGGCTGTATGAAGATAATCACCTTGACTGTTACCAATTTGAAATAAAGAATTAGAATGAATTAATTTAAAGGAAAATAAAACAAAGAAAGAGTTTTCGTTGATATGCGATGTATGTGTGCGGTTACAGGCATGGGGCGTTCATCCCAGCAACCCTAGCTAGCTGGGCTTCTTGTAAGTGAACAGCAGTTAGCAGAATTGTGAACCAAGGACTATATAGTCGCTGACGGACTCTTGGGCATTGAGAAGCTACGGAAACTTGTTCGATTTGCTGTATATACTGTATTTTCCAGCCGGGTTCGAACTTCTAAGAAAACATATAAAATATCTTTCTTTCTTAACGCCCAAAAGCTCCCTTCTCCTCTTCACCAGCCTCTCCTCGGCTTCCCCGGCCCCAGCTTCTCTATCTCCCTTCTCTGTCTCCTTTACCCCAAAACTCAGGTTATCATTCATTATCATATTATTTCCATGACAACGCCACCCTTCTGCCGCTGAGTAACTAGACTCGCCCGAAGCAACCGGACAGCCACCAGGAGACAGAGAGCCAGGCACCCGCCCGTACACACGCACCCTGTCCCTCCCCTGCCTCTACGGCACCAGTTCACGAACATTCTGTACCTCTGCAGACACAGACGCCGCCGGCCTCCTCTCTGTCGGCTTGCCCCCGGCCCTCCTCCGGCTTCGTTTCTAAGAATTAAGAAGAGTCAGCCGACCGCGACCGGGCAGTGTCAAGACTGTTTAATACTAAGAGGCTGGTCAACTTCGATGTACTCCTGCCTCATTATCTCAAACCCCGCCCATTATGACGTCAGCGGTTGATTCGGAACAGCCAGCCAGCCTTTTGCATTGTTAAAGGAATACAGCCAGCTGTTGTAATATTAAGGAATATAGTTATTTTTATATTTGTTGATAAAAGTTAGTATATAGACAGTCAGGCTAAGTGTATACGATAAAATGCCTCAAAATTGTGCTCACCAACAAGAAACTAACTATAAAAAAGAAAATGAGGAATGTAACTTCCTAGATTTCACGCCAGATTTGACCTGGAACACATATCTAGGATTACATTTTTAAATGTTGTGTAGTGTTTTGTAGTGTTTTGCTGTGTTTTGGTGATTCGCAATTAAGACGTTGCATTCCTTAACGTAGAAAATTTTGAGCGGAAGATGGCAGAGTGGGTTACGTGCTGGAGCGTCAAGCCCCGTTAGTGCCCCTAGTGGCTTTCACAGAGGTAGTAATGCCTCTTAAGCCACTTTAAAGCATGCTAAGAAGCTGAATTGCCTTGTAATTAGCCGACTTTCACTCATTTCTTTACTACTGCAAATAAATATATTTGTAAGCTTTAATACCATCTAACTGTTACTTACATATAGTGGCGTAATCTGGCGTAACTTGGCGTCAACATGGGGGAGAATAACTTTTCACAAGTTGACCCCCAGAAATATGAAAATCCCACCTCCATTCAAAATATTTGGCTGGTTATCAGCCCATTTTAAAAGGAAGATAACCTGTCTTTTACTTGTCAAGGTTTTTGGAGACTTAGACCTCGCACCCCCCCACATTTCATAATTCCCCCTAATGTCAAGGTGGCTAGAAAAACACTTATTAAAGGTACCTACTGGTGGGAGTTTACTCCCTTTTGGTATCTTTTATTTACATCATTAAACCTTATATTGACTACAGATTATCTATAATTATGTTCGTTTTACTAGGCATTGTATCCGATAATCAATTAATTAGCAATTTCAATAGTCACACTTTCTATAAATTTTTCATTATTATTCGCACTCTACAATATCTGCACTTTCTCATCTTCATTATGCAGTGATAATCAGTAAATGCTTTCCTTACAGATCAAGACTTTATTGAACGCTGTTTTCGTAACTGATTTTTTTAATAAGACTAGTATCTTTATTTTGAGCATGTCAACACTAGAATGTGATGTGTCAACGCAAATAAACGCTAAACAATCGACAAATAAACAAACTAAAACATTCTTAGATAGGGCCTCCATTTGACCATTCTCTTGCTTTTGCTTGGTTGTTGTAATGCTTAGGCTATAGTTAACGTTTTCAATCTAAACTTTTACAAAATCAGCTACACCAGATTCATACAGGAAGATGGTTGGTATTTCGAAACGTCTGTGAAGTTTCAGAAATAAGTTAGTTATAAAAAGAAAGGGAAACCATTTACATTCTTAGATACTGTCTTGCTGTTTCTCTGTAGCAACAGTCGCTCAATCAACCAGTGACGTCATATAGCCACGCCTACTTGACCTGTATGCAAAAGACGGGTTCCTGGCCTGCCTTTTGTATTTAATTGCCTTGGGGCAGTGTGGTCACCGTGCACTCAGCTACCCAGGAGGTCAGCGGTGCATCGGTCATTGGCAGCGATGCCAGTGCTGGGCTTTTTGGCCAGTGGGGCATTGGTGCACATCTCTTAATTGCTTGAACTTAAATTAAATTGGGGGGAGGACACTCCGACGGTTGCACGGTCAGGAGGAGGAGGGCATGGGCGAGCCAAGAGGGCAACAGATGGCGCTGGGAAAAAGACAGAGACAGAGACAGACAGAGACGGAGACAGGGAGTTAACGAGGGACACGGGGAGGAGAGAGTCGAGAGCATGCAGAGATCGGAAGGGACAGTCGGTTTTGGGCTTAGCAACACAAAGGACGAAGGGAAAAGTGGGCCTCAGAAGTGCATGTCTTTCTCCGCCGCAAAAATCTGTCGTTTTGTTTCTTGTCGAACTGATCATTATCATCAATCGAACAATTTGCATCTTAAAGTCTTCGTATTAGAAAACGATAGTACAAAACGAAATCGCATACGGCAAATGAAAACCACTTATGCTATAGCTGCAACCAAATTTTACCTTAATTGTTATAGTCGGGACACCAAAGACTTACTATGGCAAATTTGGTTTCTGTACATTGACAACAACATAAACAATTGTCTGTAAAGCAAGGTGCAATTGCATAATTTTTTCCGACGTGTACGTCTTGCAATGTGATATAATAGGTCACTTGCCAGGGGTAATTAGTGATAAGTCGGCAGTTGTCTCAATTCAAACGATTGAAGAAAATTTCGAGAAACACTTTCTAATTTTCATTTAAGTTAATTTAACATAAAATAATTTAATATAGTTAATACTGTAAAATAGAAGCAAATAACACATTTAAGAGAAGAGCCATCTAGTGCCAGTATTGTGTATATGTCAACATACTATAACAAACAATCTAAGTGCCACGTACAGCATTAAGTAAGTAAGTAAAATCTCGTGGATTTATATAGCGCTTTGGAAAGTACTACGTCTGTAGCAACTTATTATAGCATTATACCACATATGCGAAATGTATATATAGTAGTAGTTTAAGTCCAGCCGTTTCATGGATGCATAAAATACACATTCACATCAGTTCAGTCACATTAGCCTTACTGTCGCTGGAAATTGCTGCCATTAAACGTGAATGAGCAGACAAAGTGTTTCAGTAAATTCAACAAGATTAGGCCTGGTTGCAAAAACCGTATATTCAGCATGCCGCTTTTAAACGGCTCTATATCCAAGGTAAGGTAAAGGTAAAGGAACATCCAAAGGCTCATCGCCCGTAGGAGAACCGAAGGGTTAGCGCCTTCAGTTTTACATGGCATCGGCTGAATGAGGGCGGTTGCCAGCCTTTCCTCGCCGCCTTTCCTTCCACCGAGTTATAATATAATATAATATAACAAGGTTTAAAGTGGTTCAGTAGGGACTGCCCTGCCCTGTGATATATAGAACCACTGTTGTTAACACCCGATGTACTCATTCGCAGCTGAGTCGACTGGGGGGCGCTTGGGGCAGAAACAACCGAAAAGTTTCTGCCGCGGCCGGGAGTTGAACCACGGACCTCAAGATTGGCAGTATAGGCTGCAATTTCCGTATGACTGTAAGGTGACGCCATCTTCCGAATGCGATATATTTAAAATAGTCATATGGCCATTGTATCGCCATCTAGCGACTGGTTGCACATCGTACGTTATCAGCTATATATAGCCACGTTGCATGTTGCATGTTGTTGTCAAACAGACTTAATTGGCAATACAGTGCGCGGCGTTTGGGGCCGTCCGTAAATGACGTCACGCGATTTTGGCAGTTTTTGAACCCCTCTCCCTTCGTCACACGTCGTCACAAAAACTGACCCTAAACCATGACGTCACAAAGCGTTAACCCCCCCCCAATTTTTCTAGGACTTTCAATTGGGGTGGGGGGTTGAGATATTTTGGGGTTCAACTCTAAAATCCTGACATGCAAAAAAAAGGTCGTCAGCATCAAAATCTGGGGGTGTCGCCCTCAAATTGGGGTTGGGGTTCGGGGGTGTAAAATATCCCTGAATATGACGTCAGAAAGCGTTAAACCCCCCGTCATCTTTTTTCCAACGTAAAAATTATTGTTTCAAATCACTTATTTCTTGACTGCATGCATGATATTCAGAAATTTATTCAAATTCTTGTATAAAAATGAAATATAATAATTCTAAACGTAACATGCATTCAATAATTATACTATAATTACTCGCGACTTTTATAACATTTAATTTAGTATTAAAAATATTTTGCATTATGTGACGTCACATTTGTGGGACGGTGGGACCTACCTTATCCCTCGTCACACATCGTCACAAATGTCTGAACCCCCCTCCCACCAAGCGCGTGACCTCATTTATGGACGGCCCCTATATATACTTGAAATTTATGTCCCTGTCCCTGCCCCTGGTCCTGCCCCTGCCCCTGTCCCTGTTCCTGTCCCTGCCCCTGTCCCTGTCCTTGCCCCTCTCCCTCTCCCTCTCCCTCTCCCTGTCTCTCTGTCTCTCTGTCCCTCTCCCCTCTCCCTCTCCCTCTTCCTCTCCTCTCCTCTCCCTCTCTCTGCCTCTCCCTCTCCTTCTCCCTCTCCCTCACATGTGCACGAACCTGCAACGAGATTTTTGAGAACAAGTTCGGAACTAATTATTTACAAGAATCGCAACAAGTTCGTTACAAGCTCTCGTAGCGAGTACACAGAACGAGTTGAGAACGAATTCGTTCCAAGAATCTTGTGACAAGTTTTCTTGTTACAAATGCGTTCTAATCTCGGAACGCGCAACACGTTCCAAGAAAACTTAGAACAAACTTGTAGCAAATTTATAACAAGGAAAAACCGTTCCCGGCAGGGCAGGAACGATTTAAGCTTACATGTAGATCTGAAGACATGAGGAGATAATGCAGGAAATATGGGATTTGAGAATTTAGATCTTTATTGTTTGACAGTGTTTAAGGCAGAGATGTAGTACTTGGTATTTGTACTCAAGTTGTACTCGAGTACAATTTTTCAGTACTGTACTGTACTTGTACTTGGAGGCTAGATACTTGTACTTGTACTTGAAGTATTGTGTATTTGCTACATCTCCGCTTGTTTCATCTCTGCTACTAAGCACTAAGCAGGCAGCTGCTATAGGTTGCTGAAGAACTATATGGTCTTCTTGTCCATTGGGTAACGATATGTACGATGAAACCACCGATAGCATTGTATTTTTGGAACAGTGAAGGAAATACAAAAGAATTTAACAAACTTTTTAATGCAACCATTAGAGCACCTAGTGTGCCAGCATCTAGTGCACCAATTGAACGTCTGTTTAGGCAAGCTGGCTTGATTGCGACACTACATAGGGATAGGATGACCGATGCAAGGCTCTCAATTTTCTAAAGTGCAACTGTGATGGTACAGTATTTAGATTGTTTATCACTGTAATGAACCAATGAATTGATATTATAACTAAACCTTGTTTCTAATTGTGTCGATTTTATTGAATAACTGTAACAAATAGACAGCTACCCGTTAATAAAGTGTACTTGCTGTTTGTACTTGGCTATGGAGGGGGTCAGTGCTTGTACTTGAGGCTTCGATACTTGTACTTGGAGGCCAGGTACTTGTACTTGAAGCATTGTGTACTTGCTACATCTCTGGTCTAAGGCTGCAGATGGAAGCTGAGATCAAGTTCTAAAGTTCAGATGCAGCATATGCAAAGGCACGGTTACAGATTTTCAAGGATGACTGATTCAGTGTGCTTGAAAGAGTGAGATGAGATGACGATCATGTGGGTCGGATAGGCTGAGGTGTTAATAGTGTTTAAAGGTTGACAGTTTTTGATGACTGAAGTGAGCTATATATGTGATAGTTTAGTTATCTTGAACCAGTGTAATGATATTAGTATGGGTGAAGTTTGGGAGAACTTTGGTGACTTAGTAACAGCGTGAGCCTGTGCATTTTTAATTGATTGTATTTTATTGAATGAAGCTTTGGGAAGGTTATAGTAGATCAGTGGTTCTCAACCCTCTTTGCCTTGCGGACCACTTTTGAAGTTCAAAAATTTCTCGTGGACCATCTGATAAACTGAGCAGTCATCTGCTCTAAAAAGCAGTGATGACCTTGTTCTTTTTTGCTTGTCAGACTTTTTGAAATTGAAAATGCGCAAAAAACACATGAAATGTGTCAAGAACGTTTTTGTGCCAATGACCTTGTTTTGCTCGTCACAATATTCAGATTTTTCACATGGAAAATATGTCTAATTTTTATTTACATTTTTTCAGACACTTGTGGTCAGTGGACCACAGTTTGAGAACCACTGTAGTAGAGGGAGTTACAGTAATCTAATTTGAAGTGGACCTGTTAAGTGTCTATTGTGGAGACAGATTGCTCTCCCACTGTTCTGACTGATCTTTCCAGATTGACCTGGCTCTAATTCAATTTGAATTTGGTGCATCACCGGATGATGCTCTGGGCACAATGATAGTGGCGCCATAGAAGTGTTTTGATTGATTGATATTACATTATATTAGTGAATAAAACATCATTTTGTGCTATACTGTGAATTTGCCGTGAATTCACAGCAATTTTTTTTAAACATTGCTGCTTTTGCCATAAATTTTAACTGGCCCTATTCATTATGCATTGTAAGAACTACAGGTATCATTTTAAAGACAATTTATAGAGTGCAGTAAGCATAGCGAAGGCTGAAGTCAAGAGCGTTAACAAGGTACACTATATGAAGTGTTTGGTTTTTGGTTCTGAGTTTGTCACATGACCAAATGCTTCCATCTCATGGCTTTGGTCTTGTTGTTTCAAATTTTTAAAAATAATTATTAATCATATATTAAATTTGCAATTTCTAGTTTATTCTGAATTTCAGAGTTTTCAACAGATTTTACTTAATGACTGCTACAGTTCACAAATTTATTTGCTAAAAACGATATGCATTGAAAATTCTTGTACTTATCAAGCTGTCAGTATTATATATGCAGATTAATTATATATGCATCATGGACATTTGCTGAAATTCTTGCTCCGCTTTCAAAAATAATGTACCTGTAATATTGTTTATTCCTAATCTGTAATGAAAGACAGCTAAGCCACAGCAATTTGACACTTGAAATGTTAAATAAAGAACTGGTTAGGCACTTCTAGCATGATGATAAAATCTCACAGTCAGAAATTTTTAATAAATGATAATTTAACTCAGTCTGTCATTTGTGTTAGATCACTGAGAATTTCTTTAAATGACGGCCGCTCTTGAGGAGACCATTTCCAAACACGCTCCATAATCTTGTGCATCACTAGTGGACAACCGTCTGGTGCATCCATGCGATAACCACTTTCTATATTCTTCATCACATCAGCAATCATCTGCAAAGCATAGAAAATAAGACAGTTGCAGCAATACAATATATTCACTTATGGAAGAGGTTTTGTCATAAAACAACCACCTTATGAATGAAAACAAAAATTCATTGGAATTAGTTATATTCATACAACTATACTTTGTACAGTAATTGCATGTCAATTGTATCTGCTAGAAGCATAAATTGCATATTGGCTCCTTTGCAAAGATGTATTGATATACTGTACAATGTGTACATGTCAATCTTTGTTCTTTCACTTTTGACTGTAACCAACTTTCGAAAAATGTTGACAAGCAAAAAAGGTCATCTATGTATCTATTCTATATCTTTCCTTCTAAAATTTTTCCTTTCAGATGCTGATAAACAAAAAAAGGTCATCACACCTATGGTTCTTAAAAAAGTTTGGTCAGCAGCCCCAAGGGGAGCTTGACCCTCAAAACCGCGTCCGCAAATTTAAAATGCATGGAAACACAAAATTTTTTCATTGGTGCCCAAGGGAGGTTTTAACTCCAACCCCCCCTTGGCTACACCACTGTGTACCTGTTTACTTCAATTTTCAAAAGAGTTAAATAGAGGTGCCCCAATTGTGCTTCTAGCTGATTAAGTATCAGCCAATTACTGATTATTGATTTTGAAAGTTCTTTTCTTCATTACTGAGTTATCATCATTTACTCTTTCCTTCAGTAGTTGAAGATAAGGTGACGTCATGAATCAGGCATTTCCGGGTAGTTCTTTCTTTTGATGCTTTTATTATTATTATTATTATTTCTAGATTATTTATTAAACGCTATAACATAGCTAGCCATTCCAGTCCATTCTTCTGATGGATGTCACTGAGGCGGGAAGAGAGTTCCAAAGGTGGGGGTTGCCGTCCATCTTTCCCCATCTTCCGGAGGAGGGACATAAAGGCGTTCGTTTGACCTCTGTTGTTATAGCCATTTTTTCTTCTATGACCCATCTTGATACCTTGTTGGCATGATTGTTGAATTGTTTGTTGTAGATTATCTTTGGTGTTTCTTTGCATGTGACCAAAATAAGTCAATTTGCGTCTTTGGCAGATGTGAAAGAACTTTCGTTTGGTATTGGCTCTTTTCATGACTTCTTCGTTTGTTTGTTTTTCTGTCCATGATATTCTTTGCATTGTTCTGAGAGAAAACATTTAGAAGGCATCTAGTCTTTGTCTTATTTTCTTTTTGATGGTCCGGCTTTCACATCCATAAGTTGCTACACTCCATGCCATACATTCCATTAATCTTCCTTTGTTTTTCATGCTGATGTTGTTGCTTTTCCAGTGGTATTGTGTTTGACATATATTGTGAAATGAGTGAAGTGTTCTAAATAATTCCATGCTATCAAATACATTTGGCTGAAATGACTTTGTCACAGGTAACAGAGCAGGTTTTCTCCTGCTGTGTTAGAAAGCAGGAACACACATTGTAGTGAAAAGGGGCTGAATGCATAAGCTCCCCTCTACTGGATACAACTTCAGCTGTTTGCAAGACAGGCTGCCTCAGTGCCTCCTCTGACCCTTGAGCTTCAGAGGATAGAATGCCAGACAGTCACCTTCTTGATGAATAATGGGCAGATGACTCCCCCTCAAGTCAATGGCAATCTCAGAACAGATGTGCTTCCTCCTAACAGTTACTGGTAACTGGCAGTATACAGCAGCTGCCACCAGTACAGTACTGGTTTATCTCCCTCCCCTCCCCTCCCCTCCCCCTCTAACTCTCCCCCCTCCCTCCCTCTCTCTTTCTCTCTCTCCTCCCAACCTCCCTCCCAGCCTCCCTCTCTCTCTCCCCTCCCTCCCTCCCAGCCTCTCTCCCTCCCCCTCATAACTTCTCAATGTTTCCCCTCCGGACGCCCATGAAGGTACCAGATGACAGTGGCATAGCCAGGATTTTCAGAAGGAGGGTTATGGTTCCCATGATTCCCACTTCAGGAATTCTGATAAGCAAAAAAAGATTATCATCATATCATCATGGTTCTTCATTAGTAACAATCAATAAAAAATCCTGACAAGCAAAAATAAAGGTCGTCAACTAGTCTACTATTATACTATTATATATTATATAGGTATGTATATGGGAATATTGGTGCCCCATACAACTATATTGATACAATGATATGCATTTTTGGTTGAACAGCCACCAAGAGGGGTTCTCACACAGTGGTTCTCACACAGGGCAGTCCCTACTGAACCACTTTAATTTCTTTAAACCTTGTTATATTATATTATATTATATTATTAACTCTCAAAAATCCTCCCTTACCTACAATGAGAACAGCCAAGAGGGGTTTTAACCCCAACCCCCTTGGCTAACGCCACTGCCTGATGAGGAGGAGTGGAGACATGACACGCTCCACAAAGCTATCATCGCTAATTATATAATCTCTCTGTTGCCACTGGGTACACTGTACTATGCACTGACTGCAGCAAAGTTAGTGCACTGGGGGCTATGCAACCTCCCTCCATACAACATTTAACTTTAGGTTTTACTTGTTTCTGTTGCTCTGCTTTACAGTAATATCAATTTTTACTTTCTACTACAATTAACGATAACACCATGAATAGTTGTGCATTAATAATTGCACCAATTATAGCCCGATTATTGGTGCACGTCTACAGGTCAATGCACGTCTGTATTCAATCTAGCATAAATCAACTAACAAATATAATTCAACCTACCCTGTAATGTACTTTGACATTACTTGACTGAAGCAATCACACAATCAACCGGATCAATCAATCTTATGGTAAAATCCTTACTGTACATTCTATACACCAAAAATCTTGCTATCATCATTCATAAAAATACTTTCCTGTGACTGCCTATCTGGATCTACTGCTTTGACTGCCATGTATTACAGACTATGGATTTTACCCAGACTGAACGTTTGTGAACAAGCTGGTGCAATGTGCCAAGCTCTTGGGCAGCACTATAGAAATATTGTTTTACTTACTTACATTTCTGTTTTCAATGAGTAATACAGTGTGCATCAGTTGATGGTTCAACAAGAACCATCAAAAACATGCTAATTATGTGCTGTATTTATTTTTAACATACAATTCTTGGATAAGGGACTCTGCCAAACGTGTAAATTTCCCAGATCACAACTCCAAAACTCCAAACATCAGACTTACTGGAAAACTCCTAAACAAAACATATACACTTATACAGATTCACTTGAGTTTATGTACACATATATACATATACATATGGCTATACATGCCTTTGTAAATGCTATGCTGTTTGATGTCTGGGCTCATAAAATTCTTAGATGCAAAAAAGTGAAGTAATGAATTACAGCATTAGCCTAAAAAGTATGGTATTTTTTTAAAATTACCCATTTGTTTTTTAAATTGTTTTTTATCAATATCAATCAGATACAAAATGTATTATTTAAGGTCAAATGGAATAGGATAGGGTCCATTGCATAATTATATAATGCTGGAGGGTGGGTTGGTGGGTCCTTGAAAACGTTATGAGACATTGCATGGGTGGGTGGATGTGAGCCTGTTATGTAATGCTTTTAAACCCATTTGCCAAATGTAAATAACTACAGCTAGAGATTTGAGCATAGTGGCCATTATTATACTACGCTACATTTAATGTTAATATCTGCCATCAACAGCAGGAAGACAGCGCATTAAAGAAGTCATATGGATGAATCTATATGCATGTAGCATATCAATGATGGCATATCTGCTACCTACTGCTGATGTGGGCCCACTGAAACGTTACTAAATCATTACAGGGTGGGTGGGTCAATTGAAACATTGCCCATTGTTACAGGGTGGGTGGGTCATAACAGACCATTTCCAGCATTACATAATTACCGTATATACTCGAGATAAAGTCGATCCGAGTATAAGTCGACCCCTAGATTTTGGATATTTGAAGGTGTCTAAAGTCATTGACCCGGAAATAAGTCGAAGTGACGTCATCGCGGCCAACCCTCTTGAGGTGATAGTGAGAGTCGGAACAATGGCGGACGCGAAGTGGGCATGTGGCGGCAGCGGCGCCATTGTTTTGATTGAAAAACTGCGTTTTAGCATTGAACTATCGAGAAACTGAACGATTTTCACATTCCCAGATTGATTCCTGACGATTAAGAAAATTTTAAACCTGCTATTCGCTCATTCTTGACAATATAAAAATCTTAATTACCGGTAATCTTGAATTTTTTATATTTATGTAGCGCCAATATTTAATTAATATTTATGTGGCGCCTATAAATTACCAATCTTAAAAGCGCTGATGTAAACTTTTATTTAGATGCCGTACAGTGGCGGCTCTAGGATTTGGCAAGTGGGGGGCCGTTGGGGGCAACTTCAATCATGGGGCCAACCATTTGTTGTTTAATGTATGTAGCATTAAGTATAAGGTCCCAACTGGGGCCCGGCTCTCAATAGGGGCACGGGCCCTGGCCCCCCCGGTGGAGCCGCCACTGATGCCGTAGCGTATGTTGAAAATAATTACGCAGTTAGCTAAATTAATTATTTTCGACATGCTATGTATGGAAACTTTACCCAACAGTTAGTGCCTCGAGTATAAGTCGAGGTCAGGACATATAACCTGTGAATTGGCCTTAAATTTCTCGACTTTATCACGAATATATATGGTACATAATTATGCATTGACCAGTGGCGTAGCGTGACTTTTGGGGGCCCGGGGGGCATCTTTGTCATGGGGCCCCAAAGTTCCAAAGTTTCGGGCTGACGAGCAAAAAAAAAAAAAAAAAAGGTATCACTTCTATGGTTAATAACCTAACCTAACCTGCTTATCTTTGGGGCCCCCTTCCGGGGCCTGGGGGCAGTCAACAAAGTGCCCCCTGCCCCTGTTACGTTACGCCACTGGCATTGACCCCATATATATATATATATATATATATATATATATATATATATATATATATATATAATAGTCAATTTGACTCTAACTTGCTGAAAAGTTCTGATGGGTGTCGTTTAGTGTCTATTTTGAAGTTTTTGTCATTGTTTAATTTTAATGTGATTATCACTGTAGAGCAACTGAAAATGAGTTACAGACAATATGTTACTGCTATTAAAAAAAGATCAGCAAGAATTATCATTGATATTATCCAGATTGCATCTAGGGCAATAGGTAGACTAAACTTTCTGAGCCAAATTTTCTATTATATCACCATGATAAATGGCCTTCCAGACAACAACCTATATATGTTCTTGAAAACTGACAATTATATAGGAAATGCAAATCCTGAAATCTAGGAACCAAGTCTCTTTACCCTTTAACCATGTTTTGGCAACACAAAGCTAATAAATCAGTTCTGTTTGATACAAAAAGATCCAATGACAGCCTTGCAGAGAGGTGGGTCGATTAATCGAAATCGTAATCGAAATCGCGATTTTTGGAAAAACGCAATCGAAATCGAGACGATTATTAAATAAATCGAAATAATCGATAATCGTCGAAAAAATAATTGAAATCGCGATTATTTTTCGATTATTCCCAGTATTATATTATACAATATTTCCGATTCAAAGAAAGATCAATTTACCGTTGATTATAAGATTTTCGAAAAATGGATTCAATATTAAATGCAAAGACAGGTACCATCTTTCTGGGTTTGACAGCAGCTGTCGATTTTGTCATGTGGGTTTAATGTACAAACTCTCGCTCAACTTGCCACCCTGGTTCAGTGGCGGCTCTAGGATTTGGCAAGTGGGGGCCGTTGGGGTGGCAACTTGCCAACTTCTAATCGTGGAGGCCAGCCATTTGTTGTTTAATGTATGTAGCATTAAGTATAGGGTCCCAACTGGAAGGCCACTGGGGGCCAGGCACAATGAGGGGCACGGGCCTCCTGGCCCCCCGGTGGAGCCGCCACTGCCCTGGTTCTGTCAACTTGTGGAATTGCTCATCTCTGAGAGACGGTTCTGAGTTCACTTGGGAGAAGATGTCAGCTCCTGGAGACGTCAGCGAAACGGTCTAACACAGTGTTCAGTTCTAGCACCTTTATTCAATTTGTAGGCTTATAGGTCTACAAACGACTTAACCTGATACCATCAGTAGGAAGTTTGGATTGACGATATAACTTGCCACCCAGGCTCGATCCTTCTGATTGAAGACCAGGGTTATTTCTAGGATTGTGAATTGGAGTGGGGTGTCGGGAAAATCTTTGTTTATTTTTAGGATTGTAATTGTGAACTTGGGGGTGTCACTCTGAGGGTGTCTGAAAATTGGAGTTCTACCGAAAAAGGCTGACAAGCAACAAAACGTTATAGAGACTCATCTGACACGCAAAAAGTCATCCGAGGATAAAAGTTGTTGGGTGTATTTCTTCATTTGGGGCAGGCCCTTCAGAAGCTGAAGGAGGTCCAGACCAGTTGGAATTTCTAGGCCTCTCCTAGCCTTCCCAACAATTAAAATTTTGACAAGCGAAAAAGGTAATCATCAATTTTGAGGACCGCAGAATACCTTCCTAGCTTTCCCAAAATCCCAAAATTGTCAACAAGCAAAAAGTCATCACCAAATTTTGAGGCCCCTCTAGCTAGTAGTAGCTATCTAGCTTTCTTGCTCTTCCAGAATTCTAGACAAGGAAACAAAGGGAGGCCCCAAATGATGGAGGCCCGGGCCGAATGGCCCTCCTGGCCCCCTCTGAATGGGCCTGTTTGGGGGTCACCTAATAAATGCATTCTGTATGCATACCATTGTCACATTACAAATTTTAGGGGGTGTTGACCTCAAATTGATGTTCTTGAAAACTGAAGACCAACTGAACATCGATACACAGAGGATGCAAATACTGTAAAATATAGGAAAGACAGTTTCTTTAGGTACTTTAACCATGTTTTATATAAAAATCGTAATCAAAATCTAATAAAAATAATCCAAAATAATCTGTTTCGAATCGAAAAAATAATCGATCCAATGACAACCTTGCAGCCATTTAAGCCAAATGGTTTAATTATAACATGAGCCATATGCTGCCCTTGAAGCCAAAGGCAGTGAAACCAAATGACTACGAAGTACCTGAGGCAGGTACAACCTGGTACATAGTCACTGTCACTTAATAGTCCTGGGATCCCTGCATCTGGGGGTACCTCAGTTGAAGCTAAAGAGCATTCATGTGAGAACTGTTACCTTTCGCAAATAAGCTTCCGGAGCAGTCCATCGAACGGCTATTTTGCCGTCTGTCTGTTTCTCTAGTGGCTCATCAACAGTTTGAGCCAGGCCAAAATCAGCAACCTACAGAAGAAAAACCTGATTTGGTTGAAAGAACTGGTTTACAAACAGATCTTCATTGGTCCCTAAATTTTCATTTTATCAGAAGGATAGGCAATTTCAGTAAATACAGACAACACACGTGCAGTGCACATATAACTTTCTATTACACTAAACTACTGGATTGTTTGCCACCAACAATGGAATCAAAAGAATTTCTGAGCAATGCAACCATAAATGGTCATCAATGATAATGGCATAATCATCAATATTCTTAATTTCCTGATGCTTATTTAGGGGTGGGAAGATAACAACAAAAACATAACGTTGGATGATGGAGCAGGAGGTCGCGGGTTCAACTCTCGAGGAGCCCCTAAGGTTGACTCAGCCTTACTCGCTAGAGGGCAATTATAACATCAAATTGAGGAGCAGCGTTCGCTGCGAAGTAAAGCACGGGCCTAGAGTAGACGTTTGGCTGGCAACCTACTCTAGGTTAATGGCATATGCCACCTGCGTTGCTGTATGCCTAAGAGACTGGAGATCAGCACCGGCCCCAAAGCTCAAATTCAGGCATGGGAAAACTTTACTTTACTTTTTTATTTATAAGGATCAAATATTTTCCACTCACACTCAAGTTGAAATGACATATTGGGCAATGGAAAAGAAGTATGAAATCGATCAATAAACTTCTATGGTGCCACTATCATGATGCCTAGTTTATCAGCCGATCACACACCAAATCCAAAAGCTAAGGATATAATCACCCAACTATTATTTTTTGGGCAGATTTTTTTGAATGCAAAAATAACTAGCATTACCGCATGCTCAACTGATATAGTAATACTGGTTTGATTAAATATAATGAAATTATAGCAGAAAAAGAGGCAAAATTTGGCAAGTGAGTAACCTTTGCCATTCCATCCTCTTGGATTAGAATATTTCTTGCAGCTAAATCTCGATGAACAACCTGCCTGGATTCCAGATAAGCCATGCCTGTACAAGTGTCCCTAAACATGAAAGTATTCTTCTTCTTTAGTTGATTTATATAGCATTAACTAATGTAAAATTAGCTAATAAGCAACTGACGAGCTTGATTGACTACAGTTGACCCTAGATTTGATGGTCCTATGGGCAATGACCTATAACATATCATCCATTTATATATTCATATTTTATCTAGAGGTCACATCATTCTTTGATTTAGAATTACAATAATGCAGCATATGATTCATCTATTAGGTTTTGTAACAGTGTGAATTGCTCCAGGGCGAATATTAACCTAGACATTAGACAAGGCAAACATAATTTTCAAACACTAAATAAACAGAGGAAATTCTTATTTTTTCACTGTTTTCCAAATGCGATTATTCACTTCAAACTCGGAACTTAATTTGGTGCAAAGAATGTCACCTGCTGTGATGCAACATCACAGGACTTAGCATAATATATATATGTACCGGTACTATAATGAGCCAATAACAAACAAAATCTAATTCACTTTTATTGATTAAGTTAATAAATTTTAAAAACTTGTTAAAATATTGTCAGTTCCATATTTGACTTTTACTTTAACATGCACTGAATCTTCATTTTCCGTAATTGACAGCTCCACTTCACTGCCATTTTCTACTGGTCAAATATTGCATTCAGTTATCTTCTTCATCTAATGTGCAGTAATATCAGCAACTCTTAAAACTGAAATCCATTCTGACTCAATGCTTTTCACATCACCTTCACAAGTTCTGCCATAGAATTCAGACTATCTGCATAAGGGGTCATTCATATACCGGTATTATGTACACATTGAGAGGAAAGGGCAATTGGATTTAGGAGATTTTGCATACGGATGTGTACAGAGAGGGGAGAGGTCTCAACCGAATGTAAACGTATGCATACATTTTATATATAGCCTATGTCAGATGTTTGCAACCTGTGGTCCACGGACCACAAGTGGTCCGCAAGAGGGGGTCTAGTGGTCCAGGGCAAAGTCTGAAAAAACCTAAATAAAATTAGACATATGTTTTCATGTGAAAAATCTGAAAAGTGAGATGAGCAAAACAAGGCCATCAGCACAAAAAGGTTATTGGCACATCTTGTATTTTGTGCATTTTAAACGTTAAAAAGTCTGACAAGCAAAAAACAACAAAAGGTCATCACCGCTTTTAGGAGCAGATAACTGCTCAATTTATCAGGTGGTCCGCAAGAAATTTTTTAACTTCAAAAGTGGTCTGCAAGACAAAGAGGGTTGAGAACCACTGGCCTATGTAACAATTAAGAAACAACTGCACAGGCAGAAGACTGGTTGAAATTATGCACACTAGATTTAAACACAATTACTTTCTCATAGGCAGGCAATGGGTCATGAGATTATTGTTCATATGCTTGCGCTCGTTAAAACATGTTTCTTGCTTTTCCAAGCTTTGACAACTTTAGTCCACCATATGCCTTTGTATTCACTTTCTGTGCATGTGATGTATATGATGTGACGTATTATTTGTGACATTTAGGGTGACTTAATTATTTAACTTAGCTAAACCCAAGGTTCAGATATATATTCTTGGGAGAAAGAAGAAAGTTTTCATTAAGTAATTTTTCCGGAAATACATAAATATATGAAATATATTATTAAAGCAAACACAATGTTAAAAACCTATAAATAGTAAAACAAATGCCTTGTGGCTGGCTAAAACTTAATTGTTCAAACAGGAATAGAGAAAACAAACATATAGTAGAGAAGCTAATTTGTATGTATGTATAGGAAGGGATCAAAAAATGTATGGGTGCAACAGGGGAGATGTATGAAAATATCTCAATACTATATTATCACATATAATATGCACTTTTTCCCCTCAAAAAGATCGATGGAAAGTGTGAGTATGTATGTATTATACATGGGAATAAATTTTATGTACATACAAATTTATGTACATAAACATACGTAATTTACAAGTTACTGTATTTTCACGAATATAACACATGTGTTATACGGGTTTTTACCTACACAATTGACAGTGAATGGAAATTTTGTTTACACTTCAAATTCTAAACAGAATTTGAAAAAAATTGTGATTGTCTAGGTTACTCAATAGAGATTCTGTCATTGATAGTGAAACAATTGATGTAGGCCTATTATGGCATTGTGACGACCGCTGGCAGAGGGAAACTTAGTCTACACTTCAAATTCTAAGCAGAATTTGAAAGACAATTGTGATTATCCAAGTTATTGAATAGGGATTCCCAGGTGAAATTTCGGGTGCATATTATAGATAAGCACTAAACTTTTTACATTATAATTCTAGAAACTAAGGGTACATTAGTACCGTACATATTATAAGTGGTTGTGTATTTGTGTATTATACCCAAGATAGTATGGTATTAAATCAGTTATTGATTATAACTAAGAGAGAAATTTGCCTTGACTGAGCTAATATAGCTCCAGGAGAGAGTTAGTAATGCCTATAAAGAATTACTTTGCAAACTTGACAAGTTCCATTGGCGTAATTGCACCTCTGCCTCGACTTCTAAGATATTCCAAAAGGCTTCCTTTTGATAAAAGTTCTGTGACAATTGTGAGAGATTCATCAACCATTAGACCAACAAATTTCACAAGATTTGGATGGTTCAGAGTTCTGGAGAAAAATCAAACAGGAACATATGTATGTCAAAGTCAGTGAGACATAAAAAGACTGGCAAAGATGCAAGATCTCTTGTTGTGTCAAATTTTTAGCTGGCTACATAGCAAACACATTTTGTATAAATACATTTTAAATCTCAATAATATCAGTATTACAGCAGCAAAGCTTCAAACTGACATTCCTGATACAGGTCAGAAGTAAAAATTTACTATTCATGCTTATTTAAGTACTTTTAGTGCCTTTTAAAGTGCAGTCACCAACTCTGAGAAGCACTAAAAATATTTGTTTATTTACCGGCAATTTTACCTAAAACGTTCAGTAAATTTTTGTTCACTTACACCATGACATTGACTTCTAGAAGATAGTCATTTGCAGCATTTGGATTCTTAAGAATCTTGATAGCCACAGGTTCACCATTATATGTTCCTTCAAATACATCTACAAACAAACATGGAGAAAATTCTAACAACTGATTTGCTGATTTAATGCTAAATGTACTGTACTTAGAACTAACATGAAACTGGTAAATGCATTAAGACACCAGTTTTTATCCCCTCTTCTTTTTCAAACCACTTGGTGCTCTGAAATTCATGGACATATAATTCAAAACAGGTAGAAACTATTGAAATGCACATGCATTTTTATCGCAAATCAGGGCAAAAACTGCTGATAAAGGTATTTTATTTTAGGAATTTATTGCTGTTCTATGCTGCTGTGAAGAAAATTTTGAAAAATTACCATGTAAAAGCACTACTGATTAACCTCTTTAGAACAAAGATGGCGCCGCTTATGTTTGCCCCCGAGTCCAGTTCGTCATTTCACAGACCCGTATCTATATGTTTGCCCCGAGCTGAGCACGTCAAAAGCGATCTAGGCATTTATTGACATATTCTGCGCTCAATGGTGCGCCGGGAGCCAGTCTATTCCTAAAAATAGAATCGTAGTTGAGGCTGGAAGAGGGAGGGGGTTCGTTGTTGTTGAAAAGATGGCGTCGAGAAAGAGGTTAGCGGCGGCTGAAGCTTTGGAGATGGTCATGGAATCGCCGAATCGACGATGATCTCTCCGACCAAGACACCGACGATGATGTTATGTGGAGCGGTGACAGCGGTCCTCGAAGACGAAACAGCGTTAAAGTAGTTCCAATGGGACGTTCACTGGGGAGTCAGGTATGAAGGTCACATTCCTCCCACCAAATCCCCATGGATTACTTCAAGTTATTTTTACCACGGAAATACTTGGGGTAATGCTGTTGGAAACTAACAGGAGGGCAGCACAATTTTGTAACCTTGGCCAGCACTCAAGGTTGCTCAAATGGGAGGACGGGGTATGGATGAGCTGCTAGTTTTCCTGTCTTTGATTATCTACCATAGGACCGATCTACATAATTTTTGAACTGATCTGTTCCAAAGACACCCACCTACAACTGTACTGCTGAACCTAGGGGTCACCACTGAAAATTTTCTTTTATTGACCTTAGAAGAAAAATTTTGGCAGGGGGTCATATTTTGCCTGTAGAGTGGGCCAAACCCCAAAATTTTCTTTTTGGCACGGATGGATGGTAAGTACAATAAAATGCTAAATAATGATGCAAACCACATCCTTGTAGCTTCTACATAGCCTGCAAGGTAAGGTGTTTCAGATTTGAGATTCTCACACTTCTCCGACTGGGTGCCTGGTGTAAAACACCATAACTCCCCCAAATTGGGTCCCATCTTCAAAATTTTTGAACTAATCTGTTCCAAAGACACCAACCTACAAAACCTAGTTACCGCAAAAAATTTTTTTATTGACCTTTGAACGTTTTTTTTGGGAGGAGGTCATATTTTGGTCTGTACCCAACCCCGAAATTTCACGGATGGATGGTAAGTACAATAAAAATGCTAAACAATGATGCAAACCACATCTTTGTAGCTTCTATATAGCCTGAAATATAGTAAGTTTAAAAAGTACATGTTAACAGTTCAAAATAACGTTATTCTCCAAAATTAATAACACACATTGGTAACGTCTTGGAAAATTTTATTACACGCTAAAGGGGTTAATGAACAAAGATTTCCTTTCACTCATGTTCTCAAGTTTCAGCTTGTGAGTCATGCTGCATGGCAAACTTATGCTTACGAAGGGCTGTAAATTGTTCACAGCAAAAATGTTAAAAATTCAAGGATTAATCACAGCAAACAGGGCAGAATTCAGGGCATTTTGTATTGCCAGCATAATATTCCATATACATGCACCAAAAATTGATTATATGCATGCAACAGCCAGATAATTTTAAAACATGTGTATCACAAAATAGTACAAAACTACAACTGAAAAGTCAGTGAGACTAAAAGTCAAACCATTTAATGTTTTACAGCATGCTGTACATCAGTACTACATCACTAAGTTGTCATCCTTAATGCTACCTCAGTCATCTCTCAACACGTCAGAGAACAGACAAAGATTGCTCAGCAGCAACACTACTACATGGCACACTGAAAAATATCAGCATTGGACATTTTGCAGAACAGTAGCTGGCTGGTTACGTGAAATGTGTCAGATTTAAGCTGTCTTGCCTATACTTGTGGTGTTACAAAGAGAGTACTTTTACTTCTTGCTGGACCATACTGCATTGGCATAGCCAGAGGAGGGGCACAGGGGCCCAACCCCTATTTGAATCGGGACCAACCATGAGATTTATCCAAAACTGGTGAGAAGTTAAAGGGTGGGAGGTTGCTTTAAATCGAAGAAAGCACACAAGACAGCAGACTTTAAAGTGTTTGAGACGACAACCTTTTTTGCTCGTCAAGATTTTTTGGCTGGCAAACATTGAAGTGCTCCCCTTATTCTGAAATCCTGGACTGCCTTGGCGTTATCCATTTCAATAAATATACAAATTAATAGTAACTACTTATGAATTTATGATATATGACCAAATTAAGTGACAAACGACAATCAATCAGGACAGTGATGCAGTGATACCAGTAGATACAAACATATAACTGCATGAAACTAAATTTAAAGTGTCTGTCTTAAAGCCGAGATTGTGTGAAAATCAAAATCTGCAAAAATCACGGCGATTTGAGGCATGATTATAAAATTCATGACAGAGGCAAAAAATTCATGAATGTGCGATTGCCACAAAAAATTTAGAGCCCTAATCATAAGCTTTCATTTTAAAAGACCAAAATAATCCCAAATTCATTATTTATTTTCTCACATGCTGGAAAATATTTGTCAGTGGCCAAATAATATTTGCCAGTGGTCATTATTATTTTCAAATGGATGACTTGCAATAAAAAAGCATTTGGCAAAGCCATATTTATATAAGAACAACTTACCAGAGAAATTTCCTTTGCCAATGAGTTCACCCATGCTTAACTCCTGTTTATTAAGAATGTGTCCTTCAGGTACTTGTCCAAAGTGAAATGTTAAATTCGTGACTAAACCATCAGCATCAGCTCTATAATGCTATTAACATTTTTCAACATATCATGAGATTTGGTTAAGTTACACAGCACCCATCTATATGAACATAGATAAATGCTCACTATCCATTAACAACATGCACACACACATGCATGCAAACACACACAGATATATATATATATATATATATATATATATATATATATAATTTTATATATATACACATCACACACACACATATATATATATATATAATATTTATAAAGTTACTGAATTTCTTGCTTAAGAAATAAATAAGCTTCTTATCATTGGCATTTATTGATCAAAATCATTCAAGTCATTATAAATGTTAACTTCCAAATTTTCTTATTTCAAAAGCTTAACATAGCATACAATTTTTTATTTACTGAACAATCACTGTGTGATTAAATTTCAAAGATACATGCATATAAGTGTGTGCACATGCAAGCTAGGATGTATCAATGAAGTCAAAGTAGTTAGCATTCAATGCAGTAGTGATAATAGAAGGATTAGAATGCACAAAGAATTCGAAATACAAACAGGCTTCTCACAAGGATGCATCAACTCCCCTCACTCTTCAATGTAACCAGCACTAGACCATACGGGCAATGAACCTACGGGTGAACCTTTACTGTATTTGCAATGACCATCAACAAGTTGCAAAGGCTAGCATTTGACCATGAGGAAAACATGATACGGCATATGATGACAATGAGAAAGAAGATAAGGAAGAATATATTCAAGCAATCAAACATTTTAACAAGTAGGAATATATTTAAATGAGTCAGTCTTTTCCCATGGCCAACTATATGTGGCGCCTTCTCGACATA
Source organism: Metaphire vulgaris (assembly GCA_018105865.1). Lineage (NCBI taxonomy): Eukaryota > Metazoa > Annelida > Clitellata > Crassiclitellata > Megascolecidae > Metaphire > Metaphire vulgaris. The sequence goes on along the minus strand of CM030860.1, from coordinate 4,678,973 downwards.
GAAACCCGGCAAACGTCAGACTGCTCGTCAAGCCATTTTCCCAGTCAAAGACAAATCATTGAACAAAATTCTAGAACATTTACAACAAATTGGAGTAGGAAATAGCCAAGCTCCCCTGTCATTTTTGATGTGCAAACAGCAAGTTAACATATAATTCTCCATAAAGTTTCAGATCCTGACTCAAAACCCCATCTTTATGCCCTGGCTTATCCCCAATACACTGTCTTTGGTTGTCCAGCCTAATATGCTGGATTTAGAGTTGTTTCTTACGTGGTTAGGATTTGGTGTGCCATCAAATGCTCCTGTATATTATATAATGGTGCTATAGAAGATGATGAATAGTTTGAAGGCACCTAAGAATAGATTATTTCACAAATCATGTGAGTTGACCTTAACAAGATCTCCAAGGTTGTCAAAGAATTCTTCATCATCAATGGTCAGTTTTTTGCTAGCACCCTCAATCACTTTAATTCTATAATGCTCCACTGCAAACTCTTCTGAAGCATCAGGAGATGACTTGTGATAGACAACACTCAAAGCATACTCTCCTTTGTAATGATGATTTTTCCTGATCAAAAACAGTCCCTTGTGCTGAGGATAAAGCATAGATATTGCATCTTCTCGTGAAACATTTCCAGCAAAAAATCTACAAACACAGAGACAAACACAAATCAGAATCAGCTGCAATGCTCAGAATTAGAAAAAATTAGTAACAACATATTTTAACATAAAATGTTTGGCAATCTAGGAGAAGAGCATTAAACATCATTATCATCATCATCGTCGTCGTCATCATCAAGTCACCTGGACAGCTGCACCAATCTGCCACATTCAGAGCATCCACCTCCAAGAGCAGTGCTCCTTTTGCAGACCTGGCCCCATAATATGCATTAAGATGCCCTGCACTGTAAGGTTACTCCATTGTTAGATGCAATATGATGTCTCTTCCAATGGGGCCACTAATCTCACATTGCTACCCATGAGATGGTGTTGGTATGAGCTTTTGGTTGGCGGCTCAGATTTGCCATGTCATGCAGCCATCATAGAACTTGTAGACATTTTGTGACCGTGGATGACACCACCCATCCACCACTTCCACGTTCTGATAGTTCCACTGCTGCTGGCCCACATCTGCTTATTTGTCAGATACAGTATGGAACTGTATATTACAGCTGGCCTCCAAATCTGAAGGACTGTCCCCTTCCACCATCTGAGGATGCAAGTGGTAGCCTGCAGCTTGGCCCTACCATTCCTATTCCTAACTATATAAACAGTAATATTAGCATATAAATGAAGCAAAGACTTCTGTAAAGAATTTTCTGCATTATTGGTCATGGCACCATAGCAAAAAATGCTCGTGTGTTGCGTAGTTGGTTATCCAACGACATTTGAGCAAGAAAGCACTTGTGCTATTTTACTCTTTTTGACAGAATTGTATGTGAAAAATCACATATATGTCAATAAGTGTCACTGCAGAAGTTTTTGTGATTTAATTGAAATTAACTATTAATAAATTGATCGTTAATTTTGTAAAAGTTGCATGATGTATCGTTTATAGAGACGTTTTATGCTATAGATCACTTTAGTATCCATCCATTCGCTAAATAGCACCTATTTTTCAGCTATATCAGCTCTATGAAAGAGAAAATACATATTCTATTGATCGAGGGGTCAGACTAATAACTTCCACAAACGACTTTTTAGTTAGAATTGATCTATCTTTACCAAATGTTGACCGATTTTCAAACTTTCTGATTTATTTTGTCCCACTGACATCCCCTACAACTTTGCCGCTGACCAAAGTGGGGTTATCGCTCAAAAATTTTAGCTATGGAGCTTAGAAAATAATTTTCTGGAGGGGGTTTTATTTTAGGCCGTAGAGTGGACCCTACCCCCAAATGTTTTTGTTTTGCACAGATGGTTAGAAAGAGGAGTAAAAAAGCTAAACAATGGTGTATACTTTATCTTCTTAGCTCTTATATAGCCTGAGATATAGCAACTTTAAAAAATACAGTTTTCATTTTTGAAGAACATTTTTACAAAATAATAAATCCCTGGTACGGTGACAGCGTCTAAAAATTTAATCCCCGGTAAAGGGGTTAATCATTACCAGTCCTAATGGCAAAATTGTGGCAATATGCCTTTAAGTAGCCAGATGAATGATGGGAAGCCAATATTCACATAATTTAATAAGCCACACACAGGCAAACAATCTTCACATAAATTTTTAAAAAGATGTTCAAGTGTAAAGTTTAGGGAAGTTTAAGAAAATGTTTGATTTGCATAGTTTGTGTGCATTGGTCCAAGGTTTATATTTAAAAGAAAAAAAGCATAATGTAGATTGCCATTCAGTGATAAAAATGTCTCATAAAATATATTCACAGTCTTTTCAAGCTCTTTAACTTGCCTAAGTGGATTTAGAAATGCAGAATATGTATTATTTTAAAGAAATATGCTTTCAATTTTCAAAAACAGTTATGTATCCATGATAATTTTTCTCTGTAATGCACTTATGTACCTAGAAGACGCAGTTAACCAAGCAGTTTGACCAAAAACTGCTTTCACTAATTGCAGTATTATCTCAACATAACATAATTTACAACATTAATTCTTTTAATCACGTCACTTTGTTTTGATCAGATGAGAGAAAAATAATAAAACTCACGGATATTTTTCATCGACAACTTTTGACATAATTCAGATAACTACAACAATCATAACAGACATATTATTACTATTTTCCAATTAATGTGCAATTAATGTGGCATTTTGATTATTAATGTACTAAATCAGGGGTGTCCAACCTATGGTCTGTGGACCAGAATGCCTGCCAAGCATTTTTATTTGGCCCACTGAACCTTTGAGAAATTAGTCAAAATTTCATGTATAGCATTCAGACTCTCAGCTCATGGACATAGGATTTTGGATCTATTTATGCTTGATTCACCAAGAAACCATCACTGTCAATAAGGAAAGTAATATTAAGCAACATTAGAAAACCAGGCATGCCAGTAAGTTTAACAGCGTTGTCAGTCCATTCTGTACTGGTCGCATAAATTCATTGAAACAAGGTATTGTCGGACAACAATCTGTCTTAAAAATAGCAAGAAAGAATTCCGAGGCAGCTACAAAGATCAGCTTCCTAGTTGCAGAAGCTGTAGCTAATAGAGGAAAAATATTTTCAGATGGCAAGTCTGTTAAATATCGCTTGGAGAAATTTGCTGAAGTGGCCAGCCCTGATAATAGAGGTGGTGGACTCTCACTTTTTCTCGACAGACAGCTCGAAGAGTTGACAATATGTCTGCTAACATTGAACTGACCTTAATTAACTATGACACTTGCAGCATGTGAGTTTTACAGTCTGCCACTTGATGAAAGCACAGACAACGATCACCTAGCAATATTCGTTAGAGGCATTAATAAAGAGATTTCTGTACTCGAGGAAATGCTTGATATTTGTTAAATGAAAGGCGCGACAACTGGTAAAGACATATTTAATGCTGTCAAACAGGTAATTCACAAATTCAATCTTAATGAGAACAAGAATGAAAATTGCAAAACCAAGCTCAAGGTCTTCTCTTACAGATGACATCAACACTAAGAATTTCTAGCATCAGAGCAGATATTGACTACTTGTGCAAACAAAATCAGTGCCAGATTTCCCATTAAATTTGAGATTTTGGTATAAAAGATTTTGTATCATAAATGTTTAGTTTCACAATATACATTATGCAACTATTCACAATTCCGGAATTTGTGAATTTGTGAATTTTGTACAATGTTTACATGTTAATATTGAGCAATAGTTATTCATTTCAAACAAATTTTTTATTTGTCGCTAATCTGGCCCTCCTATTCTTGTAAAACTGCTCAAGTGGCACTCCAGGAAAAAAAGGTTGGACACCCTGTACTAAATACTAATGTAATAATGTTAGTGGCTTAAAGTTAAATAGTCATGAGCCCTCAGTTCCTATGACCAACCAGTTGCGTGTTTTGAGTAACTATGAGTGTCAGTTGTTGTGTCAGGTTTTATTCGATTACTGCAGCAATTCTAATCAAGCAGCTACAACTAACTGCTCCATTGCCTATCACAATATTAATTTCCAATCTAACAAGGTGGACACCTGAATACCCATTAACAAGAGCTCTGATCAACAAGCCAAATCACACACTGGGCAATCACTCCATTTAACGGATGCTGATGTTTACTGTTTGATACTCAGCTGCTGCTGAGTAAACAGTAGCCAATATTAATTTTACAAATCATTTAAATGAATAAATATCAACAAAAATGAAAACAGGAAGAAATGAACTTAGCAACTACTGTTGCCATAGTTTTTATGTAACCATTCATGCTTTTCATTCTTTACACAACTGCACATAAAAATATCTCTACGATTGTGCATTGCATGCAAATGTGTACCATACTTGTGGACATTCATCATGCAAAAATATGGTACTGTATATCAGGCTAAATATGGTACTGTATATCAGGCTAAAATTTCCATCACAAAAATTTTTATTTTTAGATATTTTTTGCACTACACTAGTAATTGATCAAGGACCTGTGTACCAGGGAAGGAAAATTGCACCGGCTTAATGTCAAATAAGAACTATAGTTAGCATCCTCAGTATTTTGCAGTGTCGGCTGAATGGGGGTATGATGGGGTAGATGCCATTTTATTTCATGCTACCTTTCCTTCTGCCAAGTGCAAGCCTCAATCATCTCCAGGCACTTGCCTAGTCAACTAAATTGTGGAGCAGACACATTTACAAGGTTTCTTCTTCAGCCAAAAGTCTGAACCCCAGACCTTAAGACTGATGCATCAGTTTGCTAACTATATTCTTTAATAAAAGTTTAACACTAAAAATTGTAACAAATTAATAATATTAAATAATAATTAATAATAATAAACAAGAAGAACAATAGTCATAGTCATCATAACTTTACTGCTATTGTTCAAGTTCTGAATACTGCGTTCCATGATAAATGACAGCGGGCTTGGCAACTGTAGCTGAGCCTGAATGTGTTCAAAAGTGACGAAGTGAAAAAGATCTAAGAGGTCAATCAAGTCATCTCAGTTGCTCAGACCTATTGACTGTCTTCGGCTCAAAAGTCCCCGTGGGCATGTAGATAATGCCTAACAAACTGATGCAATAGGCTATCAAGCATAGGCCTATCCTATGTTTAGTTCTTTTTCTATAAACTTGCACTTTCTCAATTATGCAGCCCCATTCTAAAGATTATTCGATCATGTTAATCTACAGCACCTATCACTTCAAAGTTGTAGCTACATTCGAAATAATGCTAAGGCGTTTTGAAATTAAAGTGATCTTCCTTACCACGATACTGAATTCATAAATTCGTATAAACAAAATATTGACGAGGTACTTCTATAAGTAATGTGCAATCCGGAAGAAGTATTGATATTAACTTAGAACATACAACCAAAAGACCATTGGAGAGCCAGCAAGGCTTAACGTAGGCACGCATTCTAGAGCTCAGAGATAATGGCATGCGTAACGAATAGCCGACAGTCCATGCAGGCCAACAAAGACTGTCCAACAGCGTCTCATCTGTGATCGTGTAAACGAATCGCAAAGCTGCAACACAGCGACAACAAAGACCTGCGCATGTTCACGCTCCGTTAAGCAGTAGCCAGCAAATTGTGTTCTGTACTGTCTGTCTGAGTGTCTCCGTCCGTCTCCGCCCGTAACCATTAAGCCTATACGCTGATTATTTAAATTCTAATTATCGTCAAACTTCGTCCAAATGCCACGTCAAAAACCGTAAATATAAGTCTAGTCTTTTTCAAAATGTTTTATGTAGTAGTTTGAATTATCTTATCTCGAGAAAACCAAAATTGTTACTGATAGCCCATCAATCACTGGTTCGCCAATCAACAAAGATATTTCTGATGTACGTCAGCATAGGGGTAGTTTAGAACGAGCATGGCGTAATTCTAAACTGCCATCAGACCTCAAATGCTTTAATCCACGGTTCCATCGGGGATATACATTACGGGGCAGTAGCGCGCAGAGGGGGCGGGTGGGGCGGTGGCCCCGGGCGCAGACCAGAGGGGGCGTAAAAATTGACTCGACAATTTTTTTGCTCGTCAACACTTTTTTACTACATTCTACTACTGCTGTCGTACCATCTAAAATTTCGCTTTTATGCTCAAATATTAAGATCTACGCAAACAAAATTTTAAAATAATAGCACCTGTCTATAGATTTCAGCCACATATGAAAAGTTGTTTAGGCCCTACTTCCAATCCTTGACATTCACGCGGTGTCACTAGACAAAGCGAAACAATTAAGCCTAATGTGGTCAGTCATCTTCTACCACATCGGCTGCCGGGCAGTGCCGGCCATCGAGATATCAGTGCTCGGCTGGCATCGAAATTTGACTGAATGATCGTGTAAACAAAGTTCAGTAGGCATAATTAAAGCAGTAACGGAGCTAGGGTGTCCGGCGCCGGCGGCGCCGGGGGACAAAACATACTAATGGCGCCCCCTCAACGAGACGAAAACCCTAAAAAAGAAGCCAAAAATGGCGCCGCTTTGTGCATTTTGGCGCCCCATCATTCTTCATTCAACTTCGCGAACATCATGACAAGCAAATAAAGGTCATCACTCGTAGCGAGCGGAACTCCTTACCTTAAACCAATTTGGCGCCCCCTCGGAAACCAGCCAACATCACCCTTGGGAAGAGGTGTAGGGGCAGAGGTGTCATGTTAATAGCTAAATGACGTATAAACAAACCGCCGTCGACCAAAGTCAAATATTTACATTAGGCCTATAATCCAGTTAAATCGAAGCGCAAGGCACCCGATATCAGCTAGATTTCGAAATGAGCAAGTTCGATGTATCAGCGTCTCTTTTGTATCTACAGTATTAACGTTGTTTTGGACGGGACCGGCGCCTAATCTTATATATAGGCCTAATCGGGATTTCTATATAGGCCCAAGTCAGGGCCGTAGGGACGGGGGTATAGGGCCTATCGGTATATATACCCCAAAATCCGACTACCTCAAAAATTGTATTGGTTAGTAACCGTTTTGTTCACAAGTGGGGCATTAACATATGTTTTGATTTTGAAATAGCAATGATCATAGTTAAGGTTTATACCCCCTCCCAAATCAAATTACTGGCTGCGCCGCTGAGTTTAGCCCCATGTGAAAAGCTGTTTGCTTCCGTTTCTTGGCAATTAAGCCTAATGGGGTCAGTGTCTTGGCCGACATGGGCCACAGAGATTTTGACCGATCGATCATGTAAACAGTTCAATAATTAAAGTGTCTGATGTGCTTCCAAGAACAAGAAGCCTGTAGATTTAAGGATGGAGTAAACCATGAACTACTAGTAGTACTCAATGAGCACACTAAACCAGCTATCTTTATTTACAGATTCAGCTGTCAGTAGGCCTACAGTGGTCTGTAAGTCATTATTTTTATAAATATATAATGATATGACTCAAAGAAAATCTCAAGTCAGACTCAGATTTGAACCATGTTTAAATAGATTTCGTAAAATGTGTACTGACTTGCAAATTACAAACAAATTATATAATGTTCATTTACTAAATTTTTAGTACGATTTATGGTTTCTTGTCTTAGCTATTGTATTATATGTTTCGGTTTTTTGGAAATTAATGTAAGAGACTTTTTCAAAAATCAGGTAGAACCGTAGAACCTCTGTTGGGAGTCAGTATATATATATATATATATATATATATATATATATATATCGAATAATATTTGAATAATATATATAACCTAAAATATTATACATATATAATATATAACAATATATACCCCAAATTTTATACCCCCTCAAATTCCTGGCTACGCTCCTGGCCCAAGTGACAGGATTCTACTGAAACTGCAGGCATAGAGGGTAGATTACCCTCTATGCTGCAGGTAAGAAAATTTAGCCGTCAAAGATTCAAAATAAGTCCATGAATCTGTTTAAAAACTAATATAGAATCTAGTATCTAAGTATCGGAAAGCATAGCCATGCTATTTCTTGTGACACATATATAGGCCTATATGCATATTTTAAAATTAAATTTAGTTCTAACGCAAGCCTATGGTTTGTAAGTTATTATTTTTATAAATATATTACGAATACCAAGTTAACAGACGATGGACGATATGTCTGAAACGACAAAAGTGCGACCGAGTGGGGCGCAATAGGCCTACTGGTAGTAAATATTTGCAACGGAACAATTTTTGCTACTTGAAAAACAGTTCAGCTCCAGATAAGCTGAAGATGACAATGGCCCAGAAAGATTTCAAAATAAGAGCGGCGGCCTTTTTTGCTCGTCAACCATCAGATCAGAAAGAAAGGGGCGTCAACAAAAATGGCCCCGGGTGCCAACCACTCTCTGCACCAGACATGGGTCAATTACGTTTTAAGCAATTACAATTACATTACAATTATACGGATTTTTGTCAATTACAATTACAATTACAGCCAATTACATTGGGACCAATTACAATTACAATTACAAACGTGTCAATTACAATTACAATTACAATTACTTTTCATTCCTCTTTCTGCTTCTTTTAAAAAACTTAAGTGTCTAAAATAATTAACATAATTAGTTCAACAAATTTATATAAAAACCTATTTAAAAACTAGTAACACAAAGTTTCACAAACTCGCATATGAGTCAACAAATTCGAAGTAGCCTTTTTCGAGCATGACACTAATTCACCACACAACCGGCACTTCACTTTAATTAACATTTGCATTGGAAACAGCATTGTTAAAGTCATCTCGACTTTTCAAATAATTCCATATTACTCCTGTTTGATTTACGCTCATCTTTACTGGTAGCCAGTAGAGTCTTGGAGTCGAGGCCACAACTGTCGAGGCCAAGGCGAGGCCAAGGCCGGGAGGTTTTGAGGCCAAGCCAAGGCCAAGGCCAGAAGGTCCGAGGCCAAGGCAATGGCCAAGGCCAGCAGGTCCGAGGCCAAAAGGCCAAGGCCAGCAGGTCCGAGGCCAAGGCCAAGGCCAACCAGCAGGTCCGAAGTCAAGGCCAAGGCCAAGGCCAGCAGATATTTGGCGTTTTTGGCCAAATTTTTAGGTACATTTTGCCAAATTTTTGACAAATTTTTGCACATTTTACATTTATTTATTTATTTATTACATATTTCTTCATTTCCTTGGAGCCACGCCCTGCCCCAAATGACGCCCCCTTAAACACGAAGTCATGAATTAATGCAGAAGTGTTAAACTCTACAGTTTAATCCACAGTTGGTTGCGTAGTTGGCAACTTGGAGGTTTAATTGAGGAGGGCCTACGAATATGAGAGTGCCCAAGGCCTACAAGACCTTAAAACGGCCCTGCAGTAGCCACCTCAGTGGAAGAGATGTACATGGACAGTATCTAAAAATCCCCCGTTCCCTGCAAATCGCGCGCTGATCAGGGCCAACACTCGATTTGGGCAGATTAAACGTCAAAATATTGAAATTTTGGGGCCAAACAAGTGATGGGCCCTACCCGAATTATTGGGTCCCTGGCTCCAATGGATTGGCGTCCATGGCAGTAAGGTCCAGTACCTACTACCAACCATGTTTTAAAAATAAAATTAAAATACCTTTTGATGTTTTGTAGCTGTTTGCCAGTCTCGTGTTTTATATCCAGATGTTTCTTGAACCCACTTGAAGTTCCTCGAGTTTCACTTATTATTTCGCGACAATGCTTGCATTTCACGGACCACTTTCTTTCATTTATTATTTTGAAATCGGTGAAAGCAAACTTCAAAATGCTAGGCTCATTTGTGGCCATATTCTTTGCTTGCGTATTTTTACTTACAAACTTTAATAGCAATAGGTAGGCCTACAGCAGAGATTGCTGTCACTACGGCACCGTTTCTTTTCCAAGAACCTACAACCTCCTAAGCCTAAGCAGATACAGCCTTGCAGGTGTCTCTGTTATACTTTAGAGACAAGAAACCCCGGCCCCCTGTGAAGCCGCCGCTGTCTAGAACTGCTCTAAAATAGATGCCATATATCCATTTAGGTTCAAGCCTTTTAATACTTTTATTAGCAGGAAACCCAATTATCTGGTCCAAATGCCTACTTCAATCCCTGAGGCAATGTTCTCTTCAAACAATGTCAGCCTTGTCAATGCAAGCAACATAATTACAAGCTACTAGAGCTAGCAGGAATTCTCAGGGTCTACCGTTTGGATTGAACATAGGACGTTTTGTTCAGATATTATTCGTTACTTCCAACATTCATTTTGAATGCGCGATTTTCTTGTTTAATTCCATTATGTGAGGGCTTGGCCTCGAGTACACAAGGCCGAGGACTTGTATCCCGAGGCCAAGGCCAAGGCCGAGGACTTGTACCCGAGGCCAAGGCCAAGGCCAAGGCCAGCAGGTCCGAGGCCAAGGCCAAGACCGAGGACTTGTATCCCGAGGCCAAGGCCAAGGCCAAGGCCAGCGTCACTTGGCCTCGAGGCGCCTCGAGGCCAAGGCCACGGCCTCGAGGACTCCAAGTCCGAGTGGTAGCTGGCATTAAACTTTTATTCACAAAAAGCGCAGCCGCAGAACACAGGAAGTAGACATATGATAAGCTGGTTCCCTTCCAATTTGAAAGGCAGTAAAAGTAAATGCCGGTAAGTAAATGTTTGCATGGCAACTGACCAGAGCAGTGAGTCCATTTACCAATAACCGTTGTGGTTTGACAATTCACTAACCATCCAATGTATTCACTGCGATACATTCATAGACTGACAAGACTTCGGCTCATACATGCTAATACGCTATTAGAACTTATAAAATTCACATTCCTGTAATTGAATAAATCAATTACAATAGCTCAATTACAATTACAATTACACACATGGCAATTACAATTACAATTACATGTAATTGAACTTTCCACAGATCAATTACAATTACATTGGCAAAATGTAATTAATTACAATTGAATTACAATTATAATTGTAATTGACCCATGTCTGCTCTGCACGCCACTGTTACGGGTAATGGGCAGGCCTGAGGAGAGGGGGTGCAGCCGGTACATTGTACCGGGGCCCATGGAATTTTCAGGGGTCCAGATCCGGTGACGATAGTGGGTTTTTTTGCTTGTCAGGCTGTTTTTGGAGAGTTAATAACGTTTTTTTGGCTTGTCAGGTTTTTTGGAGACTTGATAAAATTTTCTTAAGGGCCCGCACATTTTTTTGTTTCGGGCCCGGAATTTCTCTCGGCGGTCCTGGTAACGGGTATATATCTAAAAACTAGTTACCCGGACAATATCCGCGTGAATGAAGCTGGCATTAAACAACGGGTGTTTCACTTGAAAATATATCCGCAAACTATTTGTCTGGGGCCAATAATACCATACGGATAGGTCCTATATCCAAGTAAATGGGTTTGCACATTCAAGCGGATAACTCAGCCGGATATCTTTTGTGCTGACTGGTCGAGTGGTATTTGGTAATATTAGTTTAATTAGTCGGCTCGATGCAATTTTACATCCACAGGATTTTTATTAATTGTCCGCAAGTTCGACTTAGCCTTTTGGACTAAGATTTTTTATGCTATATTTATTAATAGGTGTATAGATATTTTAACACTGAAATTTTAAAGGAAATGCTACTCAATCAACAAAGCAATCCATAGCCTACATTTTTATGATATTTAAGGGTATATGTGTTATTATTCGTTTTAAAACAGCTTCGGCCTGTAATAAAAATCAGCTCATTCGATACAAAACCATACCTTGACAGAAACTCAGAAAGTAACCTGATAACAGTTCAATTCAGTTTACATAATTTTTTCTAACATATTTGATTTGTATAAAAGATATTGAATAACAGTTCATTTCGGCCTTATAATCCTACGGAAAATCGTTAGGCCTATATAAATGATCTCTTTAATCTACCAATATTTTAATTCCCCTAAAGTATTTAAATAGGTCTACTTTACAACTCTGCTTCCAGGTCAGTGGCGGCTCCACAGGGGAGCCGGGGGGCCCGTGCCTCCCTATTGAGTGACTGGCCCCCCAGTGGACCCCCTGTTGGGACCCTATACTTAATACTATATGCTTAACAACAAATGGTTGGCCCCCATGATTAGAAGTTGCCACCCCAACGCCCCCCCCACTTGCCAAATCCTGGAGCCGCCACTGTTCCAGGTTAGTAGGTCAGTGCCCAATTGACTGCTAGGTCTTGCGTCAACTCAAATGGTTATGCGACATTAAACATAGCGTACTGTTCAGTTAAGATAGATTTTGGTGTTCCCCATGGGGTTTGTTTTAGACCCGCTCCTTTTCACCCTATATACGATGCCCTTGGATCGCTTCTTTCGCATCTCTGCTGACTATCATTTCTAAGCTGACGATACACAGCTATTCATTGCCTGATTATTGCGATGATTATGAGATGATTACGCCTAAAGCCCTAAACCTCTTCCGTGTCACTAGAAAAGTTATCAATTTGTTTGCAAAACGCTCAGTCTTGGATGCTTAGTAATAAATTTGCATTAAACCCTTTAAAAACCGAGGCTTTACTTCTTGGTGTGCCATTTAATTTAAGTAAATTTGAAGACATGCATTCTTTTAACTTTGACAACATTACACATGATTTCAGTTAGGCTACTCAAAGTCAGTCTGCCTGCAACTGAGGTGTAATATTTGATGAAAACCTGTCGTTTATCGATCATGTAAATAAGGTCAGCAGAGCTGCTCATTTGCAAATGAGAGATATTCGCCGAATTCGTGATCTTGTGCCCAGGGGCGTCATTTGGGGAATGGCCGTGGCCCCCCCCCAAGGAAATGAAAAAAATATAACATATTAATGTGCAAAATATCGCAAAAATTGTCAAAAATTTACCAAAAAATATATAAAAATTGCAAATTTGCCAAAATTGGCCCAAACATTGCCCAAAATTTGCCAAAATTGCCAAAAATAGCAAAAAATTGCCTAAGATTTGCAAAAATTGACTAAAATTTTCAAAAATTGCCTAAAATTTGCACGAGTTGCCTAAAATTTGCCAAAAATTTGCCAAAAAATTATCTCGCCCTCCCCAAGAAAAGTGTGAAATGACGCTACCTCTTGTGCCCAGACCTACTCTGATTCCTCTTGCCAGTGTTTTTGTCAGCGGTAGACTTGATTATTGCAATTCCCTTTATAATGGCATAGCCAAATTTAATATGCAAAAGCTTCAAGGGATTCAGAATTATATTGTCCGGGCCATTGCAAAAACTCGTAAACATGATTATATTAAATCTATTCTTTAAAGTTTTACTGGCTGCCGGTTGAACAGAGAATTGTATTCAAAACCAAGGCCGCTTTATCCATTAGGCACAGTAGGCACTCTGCCTAGGGCCTACGAAGTTTACCGGAGCCTTACGAACGCCAGAAAATACAGTATTGGAAACACAAACACAACAGGGTCGACTTGACCTAAAATATACGTCAGAAACTGCAGATAGGCCTATAGATTTAATTACGTTTGTAGACAGTGGCGTGAACAGGCTAGTGGATGCCCGAGACCAAGTTGTCTTAACGAGCAAAATACGTCGTCTTGTGCCGGTCCTTTGCCTTTAACTAATCGTGGTAATCGTCATTTACTTTTAGTTATGGATTCTTTCACCAAGTGGCCTGAATGTTTTGGAATCCCAAATCAGCAAAGTAGTACTATTGCAACAGTCCTGTATGAACAAGTGTTTACTCGTCTAGGTCCTCCGGCTTCACTTTTATCTGATAGAGGAAAATCGTTTCTAAGTTCTATAGTGGCAGAATTGTGTAAGCTATTTAATGTAAAGAGAACATTGACCTCTAGTTATCATCCGATGTCAAATTCATTAATTGAACGTCAGTGGGCCACAATTTGGCAATCATTAAGAATTCATTGTTTTGATCAAAAAGTAAAGTAAAGTAAAATCTCATGGATTTCTATAGCGCCTTGAAAACAGCACAACAGTAGCTGCTTATTCTTAGGCGCTCAGCCTCTCTTAAAATAGCTATAAGAAAGGTGTGAGATCAGCCAGGCAATGGTCAATATCCGAAGGGCAGTGAGACTAGGTTGTTACAGCTATGGCGGAAATGATTTAAGAAACAGGAAGGATTTAAGCTTAGACCTGAAGACTTGAGGAGATAATGTGGGAATTATAGGAAATGAGGAATCAGATTCTATTGTTTGAAAGTGTCCAAGTCTGCGGAGGGAAGCTGGGATCGAGTTCCAAAGTTCAGGTGAGGCGTATGAAAAGGCACGGTTGCAAATTTTCAGGGATGACTGATTGAGTGGGCGTGACAGAGTGAGATGAGATGACGAACGTGTGGGTCGAGGAGGTTGAGGGGTTAATAGTGACCTAAGGTAGACAAGTTTTGATGACTGAAGTGAGCTATGTGTAAGTGTTATTATCTTATATTGGATACGTTCTGTTATTTTAAGCCAATGTAATGATTTTAGTATGGGTGAAATATGGGAGAATTTAGGTGACATAGTAACAGCACGAAATTCAAAAGAATTGGGACGAATTTATTCCGGGAATCATGATGGCGCATAGGGCCACTCCCGTGTCTAGCACAGCCTTTAATTAGACCTTATTACTTAATGTTTGGAAGATAAATGAATTTACCGTTTAAAATTTCATCAAATAATTATCATAGTACTGGTGTTACAAGTACCGATATCAACAATTGATATCGAAATTAGAGGTTGCTCATAAAGTTGCAACACAAAACATTGCAGAAGCTCAGGAAAGCTATAAACATAAGTAGGATCAAGATTCACAAGGTACAAGAGTTTATGTGCCATGGTCTCTGGTATGGTTGTTGGATTTACTTAAACGAAAAGGCCAGAGTCCTAAATTAACCAGGAAGTGGACGGGTCCTTACTATGTCACCAATGTATTATCTAATGAAGTTTATATGTTAAGACATTCAAAGACCAATATTAAACATCCGTCACCGGTTCATCAGACTCGTTTGAAGCCATTCAATCAAGGTCGTGAAGACTTGTTAGCAAAGTTTGTTAATGGTAATTCTTCAACATATGGTGTTCAGTCATCAGAGGATTTAGATGTAAGATTTAGTAGTCCTGTGTAAAACGTGGGTCTGGGGAAAGTAAGGGCAACCTGTCCCAGATTAATGGCTTATACCACCTACGCCGCTGATTGCCCAGGCTGGAGATAAGCGCCGGAACCCAACGCTCGGACTCGAGTACGGGACCTACCTTTACCTTTACCTTCTATCAGACGAAGCAAAATATCT
This sequence comes from Metaphire vulgaris, assembly GCA_018105865.1. Classification (NCBI taxonomy): domain Eukaryota; kingdom Metazoa; phylum Annelida; class Clitellata; order Crassiclitellata; family Megascolecidae; genus Metaphire; species Metaphire vulgaris. The sequence continues at coordinate 4,663,739 of CM030860.1, read as the reverse complement.
GGAATTTCTTTGGCGCACAATGCTTTCCATAAGGCGGTCCGGTTTACCGAATCGAATGCAGCCTATGCCCAGATAGGCTACATTCAGATGGCGGTCGAACTCCCGGTGTAATTCGGAAAGGCGTCTTAAAGCTAGGATGGCATCAATGGTGGATCTGCCGGGGGTAAATCCAGATTGTTGTGGTCTACGTGCCGTAAGAAGTAAAGGTTGTATCCGGCTGAGCAGAATGTGGAAAAATACCTTCCCCGCTACTGACCGTGGTCGGTAATTTCCACATTCCAGTTTTGAGTTCTCCCCTTTAAATAGGGGTGACAAGAACACCTTCTTTCCACTCTGCAGGTACATGACCGGTTCTCCGGACCTGGATAAACAGAGTGGAGAGCGGAGCTCACTGGGCCCAGAGCACATTTCACTAGCTCTGGCGGAATATCATCAGGGCCGGACACCGACAGCGCGGCCATTTCTCAGTTTCTTGATGTGACAGCGATAACTTCAGCGAGGGACGGCTCATCGGAGAGAATGTTCTGGTCAGGGAGGCCTGGGAGGGTAGTAGATGCTTCGTAATCAAGATCGGAGGATGATGATCCTGGAAGGAAGTTTAACTTTAAAGTAGCTTGGAAATGTTCCTACCAGCGTTGTAGAGCTTCTTCGGTGGAGTTACATGGGAACCATCGGTCTTATTGGCGTTGGGAAAAAATTATGGTGACCGATTGCCACTGCTTTCTTGTGACAAAACTGAATTTAGTATAGGGTTACCAGACGTTCTTAAATGATAAGGACAGTCCTTAAATTCCGTTGCCCCGTATTTAAAGGCGTTTGTCCTTAATAAGGACACTAAATGTCCTTAAATTTCATTAAAATGGCGAGTGCCGATTTCGAAATTACTCTATATTAAAAGAACTTTGTAATTGATTGATATTGATTGCTAAAACATGTTATCATTAGTTCTTTATGATATTTTGCATCTTTAATGTAATAAAAAGTCCGACAAAGGGAAAAGGTCATCACTGGTTTTCTGGTTTTTGTGCCATTTTGCATCTTTAACGTCCTAAAAGTCCGACAAGGAAAAATCGTCACTTGTTTGCTTTTTGAGCTATTTTGCGTCCTTTACATCCTAAAAATGTCCGAAAAGCAAAAAAAGACCATCACTAGTTTATTTGCTTTTTGAGCTATTTTGCGTCCTTTGCATCCTAAAAATGTATGACTAACAAAAAAAGATCATCACTAGTTTTTTGTGCTTCTTTAACGCCCTGAAAAGTCTGACAAGCCAATGTGTTTTGTGTCCTTAAATTCTTTCCAACTGATCTGGTAGGCCTAGCCTATCCTGATTCAGTAGCTTGTGTATAGGCGAAGGTGCCTCCAAATTGTCGGGTCCAGGCCACTCCCCTCTGTTCAGAGAATAGCACGAGCATCAGTTCCAGGCACCCAATTGACTATATCATTGGCGTAACCATGGGGGTTCGGCTCCCTATTCTGGCAGGAACCCCAGCCGTGGGATATGCGCAAAACCCTTGAGAAATTTCGGGGAGGAGTAGGTAGCTTGATCGAAGAGAATACATGAATTTGGGAATAACTCTTTGAAGTCTTTTTTACCCGAAATTCTACACATCACCCTATTTCGAAACACTGGCTACGCCACTGGATTATATTCTGGTAGTAATATTGCGATCCTACTCAATGCATATAAAGCAAAATTCTTGCCTATTAGATTCCAATGCTAATTACTATATATTCGGCCTAGATTAGCACCATCCAATGTATGCGAAATGCGTTGATTTTAACATGATATATACACAGAGGCCTATCGTTTTAAAATCAATGTATTTCGCAGTGTAATGACGTCATCAACTTCCGGTTACTTAAAATGCGTAGAGAGTTCATTTATGAGTGTGACCACCAGCTTTCATAGCTGTATCACCAAGCAATCTCCAGTTGCAGCAGTTCATAGACGCTATGGTGTTAAGAAATTCAATGGTTCGCGGCCCGAGATTGGCTGACGTCAGTCCTTAATTTAAGAGGTTTATGAATCAAACCCAGGTTAAGAACCACTGGTATAACAGTTAACCTATAAGTTAGCGATTTTCCATATTTACTTTTGGTATCCGGAGGGAGTAAAACATCCCCACAAAACTAGTCAAGGAAGGAGTCGATTTTATAGAATATTTTCCACGTCACCTGAGCAGCATTGAGCAAACATAAAACAAACCGTTTTTTGGCAATAACTGTCAAATTTCAGGCACGTCGGAACGAATTTTTAGCAGGGTCCGGGTGCAGATTTTCCGAGGCGGTGTTTGGTTGTCACATTTTTCGGTGGACAAGCCAAAAAGGCCATTCCCGAATCCCTATATATTTTTGAGTCGACAAGCCAAGAAAAGGTAATTCCTATATATTTTGAGTCGACAAGCAAAATAGGTCATTTCCTATATATTTTTGAGTCGAATATTCCAAGGGTGCAGATCTGCACCCCAGCCTCGTCTTCCAGGGGTGCAGCGCACTCCCTACTTTTTTCCAAGGGGTGCAGCTGCACCCCCTGCACCCCCACTTCGTACGGGCCTGTCAAATTTTGACCAAGCTTGATAAAACTTGGCGGCGATGTATCTGAGGGAATTTCCAATACATCGGTGAACAGGTTGCTACCGCATGTTTAATCTGCAGCAAGTGTATTTCACGAAACAAAACGCAGCGTAATCATACATTTACATGATATTGTCAGCAGTGGTCATGTGGTCATAGCGAGAGGATGGCAGGAAGCAGCTCCTGCGGTAGCATGTTGTGATAGCGTAGATGGATAGAAATGAATGGATCAGGCCTATTTGGGAAAATAATGGCAGAAATTAAATATTTCTCTGAAGATCCAAAAATTCGGCTTTACCGTTCCTGATAATTCGTTGTCATTTGATCGATCGTACTAAATGCTCACAGTCACATATACAGCAACACTGCAAAAGCATCTTATGATTGTATCAGCAATAATAAAATTCACATGAAATTGCTAGACCTAGACCAACATTGCATTGGAAGTTTAATTTATATATGCGCTAAGGCATCGAAAATATTAACAAGTGATCATAGGTAAATCCATTATGGAATCGAATGAAGATATTAAAACTTTGTTGGGAAAAATTGTAATTTCCTATGCATGAGAGTATCTTTATTGGAAAAGTGTTTCGGCCGCTGTAGTATTAAATCGTTTTCCATCTGAGTAATAACATTCGACTGAATAAAGTTAATATATTGTTAACTAGATGTATCTATAGCAAACGAAGAAGATCGAGGATTTTGTCGTTTATCTGATAGAGATGAAATATTCTAGAATCTAGACGGTTGTCTTGACGCTCTTCTTCATCGAATGGCCCTTCCTATTCCAGAACCAGTATCTCTGTCGAGTTCTGCCGATCACCGGCTTCTCTTTTGCTTCGCGGTCATTTTCGCGCGTCTCTCCGACTCGTTCACTCATCGCGTGCTCTTCCTCTGGTTTGCCTAGTTCTTTGCTGGTCCATTTTTCTCCTGCATTGATTTCGTTTTCCTCATTTCCAGTGCAATGTTTTGCACTCTTTTCCTTTCCTTGCTTTCGCTTCCCACCTATTCTGTGCGCGTTTCCGCACTTTCCTTCTTTCGCCAGTCTTTCGTATGAGTCGCACTCCTTAGTTTCATCATCGTCACTGATCTTATCTGCCTCTCTTCTATGATCTGACGTTTCACTTTTCTTGCTCCCATCTGTTTCTTCGAGCGATGGATCCCATTCTGGAGCGAGAGGTGCAACTGTTGGCCAGGTCTTGTCTCTCCAGTAGAAGATTTCAAACAGAGGCACCCCAAGGCTCTGAGCTTTGTCGTAGAGTCTCCAGCGTCTCTCGTATTCCTCTCGATCTGCTTTCCGTCTCACTTCCTCGCTCTGCGCCCATGAGTTCCACTTTTGTTTTATGGCCGCGCTTCGAAGATGAAATCTTTGGTGGAGATTTTGAAGCCGATCAGATAATGAACTTCTGAAAATAAGCATTGAAAGTCTATATTTTGGACAAATATAGGTTAAAATTCTTCAATCACCAGTCATTCAAGCGCTGTGGACTCGTGGCTTGCGAACTGAGTCGTTAAAAGATAGCATAGGTAAAAGTCGGTTTTGTAATTTTAATCTACGCTGTAATCAGTGCGGTTTAAGTGTGTGATTTTTTTGAAAAATAACAAATCAATTAACTGCAGGCCTAACTGCAACTATAACTGAAAAATCCAATAACAGTAACTGAAAAATAAATAACTGAAATAGTTAAATTAACATGACAAATTTAAGAAGTCAAAAACCACACAAAAAGATCTTCGATTGAACACATTGAAACTCTCAATCTTCCGAAATTATTTATGTCATGTTTTGATGGATAAGCATGTGAAAATATGGACATAGGGCCTATAAGTAGATTTTTCAATCAATTAGAGAGAATAGGTAAAGGTAAAGGTAGGTCCCGTACTCGAGTCCGAGCGTTTTTTCCTGCGCTTATCTCCGGTCTTAGGCAATCAGCGACGTAGGGTGGTATAGGCCATTTATCTGGGGTAGGTTAATATAATATAATAATATAACATGGTTTAAAGTGGTTCAGTAGGGACTGCCCTGTGTGAGAACCACTGTAAATTAACATGACAAATTAACATGACAAAGGTTGCCTTTACTTTCCCCAGACCCATGTTTTGTTTTACCTTCTTGGTTTAACGCTGCTCCTCAGTTTACCACCGCCCTCTAGCGAGTAAGGCTGAGTCGATCTTAGGGTTCTTGTGGGGATCGAACCCGCGACCTTCTGCTCCATCGTCCAGCGCTGTTACCACTCTGCTAACTTCCCGCCCCAGAGAGAATAGAGTTATTGCTTATTAAGAAAAAGCATAAAAATTTTCATAAATGTGTTCAATGGCGATTAAGTTTAACTGAAAATTACTGAAAAATAATTAACTGTAACTGAAAATGTAACTGAAAAATTACAATAACTTCAACTGTAACTATAACTTGAAAATAATTTCAATAACTTTAACTGCATCTCACTGCAACTGAAAAATAATCAATAACTGAAACCACACTGACTGTAATTTTAAAGTCTGAAAATAAGTCAATAAAACTGCCATGTTTTGGCAGGTGAAGGTGCTGCCACTTCGAAAACGTGCCCGGGAGTGCGATCATTACAATTAAATTAAAATGCAAAAAAGACTTACTTATCAGATTTAAGCTTCTCTCGTTTAATGATTTAGCTTTTATAATACAGAAACTCTTATTTGGCTAGGCATAGCGAGCATCTATTGTTTTGGCAGTCACACGCAGACATGGGTCAATTACGTTTTAAGCAATTACAATTACATTACAATTATACTGATTTTTGTCAATTACGATTGCAAATACAATTACAGCCAATTACATTGGGACAAATTACAATTACAATTACAAATGTGTCAATTACAATTACAATTACAATTACTTTTCATTCTTCTTTCTGCTTCTTTTAAAAAACTTAAGTGTCTAAAATAATTAACATAAATTAGTTCAACAAATTCATATGCTGCGGCCTATTTAAAAACCGTAACACAAAGTTTCACAAACCCGCAAATGAGTCAACAAATTCGAAGTAGCCTTTTTCGAGCATGACACTAATTCACCACACAACCGGCACTTCACTTTAATTAACATTTGCATTGGAAACAGCATTATTAAAGTCATCAGACTTTTCAAATAATTCCATATTACTCCTGCTTGATTTACGCTTATCTTTACTGGTAGCTGGCATTAAACTTTTATTCACAAAAAAGCGCAGCCGCAGAACACAGGAAGTAGACATATGATAAGCTGGTTCCCTTCCAATTTGAAAGGCAGTAAAAAGTAAATGCCGGTAAGTAAATGTTTGCATTAAACTGACCAGAGCAGTGAGTCCATTTACCAATAACCGTTGTGCTTTGACAATTCACTAACCATCCACTGTATTCACTGCCATACCGCTATAGACTGACAAGACTTCGGCTCATACATGCTAATACGCTATTAGAACTTATAAAACTCACATTCCTGTAATTGGGTAAATCAATTACAATAGCTCAATTACAATTACAATTACACACATGACAATTACAATTACAATTACATGTAATTGAACTTTCCACAGATCAATTACAATTACAATTACATTGGCAAAATGTAATTAATTACAATTGAATTACAATTATAATTGTAATTGACCCATGTCTGGTCACACGTAATCTTATGGAAGTAGACTAAAGACCAAGTCTAATGTAATTTAATGTGATTATTAAAATGATTTACTCAAATTACTTTACATTGAACTATGTTACAAAAGTACAGCTTTTGTATCACTAGACTGCAGGAATTGCAAGTGAAGTTTTTACATTGATGATTGTACTTTTGCTGTAGACGAAACCCAGGCTTATCTGTGAGATGCAGCATCATCTGCAACGTCAGCCGACCTGCCTTACACAAAATTATCCCTGCACTATCCTACGGAAAAGTGTCGTCACTGATTTGATTGATATTCGAATTCGAACCTTCAACTTAGTCCGCTGGTTTTAGTTTCAGCTACTTCAATTAGATATTTGACATGGATTATTATTATTATTATTATTATTATTATTATTATTATTATTATTATTATTAAAGTTAAGTTTATTGTGGTAACTAATCCGGAAGGACTACGTGAACGGTGAACACATTACAGTGTCGAAACAGAATCATAACTAGTTCGAAATAGCCAGGTCTTTAACCCATTAACGCATGACTTTTCAAATTTCTTTCAAATTTGCTGTAAAGTTGTGTTTTTAGTCAACATTCAACATTCAACATTCATATCAACATTCAAGAGTTATAATTTTTTAAAAATTAATATTACGTGAAATATTAGAAAAAAATTTGTCCTTAAAAAAGGACGCTATGCAGTATATGTTACATGAACTTTTACTATATTGTTGAACAATTGGAAACTACTTAATCATCAAAAAACTGTTTGGCAGGGTGCAGCCCATAATAGGGCACCATTGATTCGTCGATCGAATTGTCTTGCTGGACAGACCAAATTCTGCACATCAGTGGCGTAACCAGGATTCCAAAATAGGGGCACTTCGACACGCAAAATACATGGTTGTTACCCCGAACGCATTAAAGTCTGCTGTCTGGTGCGCTTTTCTCGATCTAATAGTACCCCTATCTCCAACCACTCACAGGTTTTGAAAAATCTCAATACCGGTCCCGATACTAATGGGGGGTCGGGCCCCCCTTGCCTTCCCTGTGACTACACCGAATGCGCAAAGCGTTCAACCAGCATCAAAGAGGACAAATATTTGCTAGCTGGTCCAATGCATCAAGATCAGTGTTGTCACTCACATGGATGTACCGCAACCAGAGGCGTAGCGACGGGGTTGTATAATTATGGGCCTAATAGGCCTAATATATTATTATAATAATAATAAACGTTAAATTTGATGTCCGAGCAAAAGTCTTGGCGCTTGAACTTACTGAGTCATGGACGCCTTCGAGGAGTCTGTCTCTTCGTCACAGAGCGGACTCTTCAAGAAACTCAGCATCTTACGAATCGTCGTCTTATTCACTAACAACAGCTTAGAGTGTTTCTTAACTGGGATCATTGGCTGATGAGTCTGAAGCCAAGGCGATTTACAGAACTGAAAGAAAGCTTTTAAATATTTATAATAAGTTAACGAACGATCGCCTTAACGAAAGAAATTTTTAAAAAAATTAACGTCATCACTATTATTACAACACAGATTTGACGTAGCCCTATTCGTGCTGGTAGGCCCTATATCAGTCGTGAAGTTTGTACAAAACCGACGATATTTCTCGGGTTTTAGCGCGATTGCCAGATTGACAGGAAAATCGATAGGCCTATGCGTAGTAGACGTTGTATTACTGCTTCTGGTCACTCAATAATAAATGATAAATCGCATTTAAAGTTTTCATATTAATATGCACCAGAGCTCGCCAGCCTCGCCGTATAATTCTAACATTACTAAAATTAATTTCTGTAACTGGAACTCCACCCCAGGCCCCGATGGAGGAACTCACGAAGCTCTCCAAAACCTCCTGGTCCAGGGTAGAAGCCTTGTTTGACTGCAGTAATGCAGATGCCTGCTTGAAAACTTTGCCCTTATGTCCAGTAAAGCTTTCGTAAATAAAATCAGGCAACCGAATAAAATATTATAAAGAATGTGTTCATGCTGCACTGACACTCGAGCGATAGAAAAGAAATATTCGCTAGGACTATCTGGTAGCAGTGGTAGGACACTATTTCCTAGGAATTTTACAAACAAATCGACTTCTATGGTGTCACTATCATAAAGCACAGAATCTCGGGCAGTAAAACCTCAAAAGTTAAAACCTAGCCTCATCACAGCCATGTCTAAAATGAAGAAGAAGAAGTAGAACTTCTTAGAAGAAGAAGTAGAACAGCATCATATTTGGCAGAAGTTGAGGTTAAGAATTAGGAGTTTCCAATCTTATGCTCGAAATTGAGCAATTTGGCCACTATTTGGACAGAGTGCTTTTATTGCAACTTTTCTTATGCTCATTCTCAGGCCTGAGGAGAGAGGGTGCAGCCGGTACATTGTTCTGAGATCCATAGAACTCAAAGGGCCCATTTGATTGAATCTTTATTTCATTACTTATTTCAGTTTGCAAGTTTACTTTCATTTCCTTTAGGACTATATTTTATATTTCAGTCGAATCATTTCAGTTTATTAAAGGTCAGAAAATGCCATGGCGTCATCTAAAAAATCTGGATCTCAAAAACGCCAGGAAAAACAGAAACGTGACAGAGTAATAAAAATGGACGACAAACGCTTTTTCAATCTGGTAAATTTGGCAAGACTCAGAGTCAGCATTGAGTCCAGTGGCGTAGCCAGGATTTTCCAAAGGAGGTTACGACCAACCATTCGAAAATCCTAACAAGAAAAAGCTCGTTACCTATTATAGGCCTATCTATTTTGCTTGGTTAAATTAGTTAATTATAATATAGCATATATAGCCATATGAGTGTGCGGACAACCCCTGTAGGCCTACAACTATATTCATTGTTTCTCTTTTTCTTCTTTTGATACCTTAATCCCTCGGAGGACAATGACTGCAGCTCTGAAATAAGAGCAAGGCTTGGCATGGGGCGTTCAACCATAAAGACACTCACAACCTGTTTGGAAGAATCGGTCGCTCATTCTGCACATAAATTCTTCAAAAATTATTGAAAAGGCAATGTTTAATTGATTAATAAATTATACGTTTTTCTTTTACCTAGTTTTGCAGGTGAACTTCTATAATAATTCCAGTGAATAGAAACCGGTCTGTTTTATATCATTTTGGGCATCAGGGGCCATTTATGATTTATCAACATCTAAAGACTAAATCTAATTAGGCCTACATCGATATCACTTGCAATGATTTGCGTTTTAAGTATAGTTTAAAAGCAACACGCTATATTAATAAACTACAGTGATACCTGTTTATCTCGCCCTCTTTAGGTCGCCAAACTCCCCTCTCGCCTTTGATGGGTCAAGAACGAATTTCATTTCCACTCATATAAAATAACTCGTTTAGTCGCCAAACTCGCCGCTCGCCATTGGTCAATTCCTGGACTGTCCAGGTCAATCCTGGACAGTTGGCAACCCTAACCGTCCCCGTGGCAGCAGACAATGGATCGGTTTTACAGAACTTTTCATCTGTAGGCCTATATGCTGCTGTATTACATCAGCAGCAGGTACCCTGGTCTGCATTACCAACATTACGGAACACCGACGCAACTTAGGCCTACTAGCTTAGAGACTTTACCTTTACAAGTTTACAGTTTCTCGTGGTCGACCTGCCGTCTATACGTGCAGTGGCGGCTCCAGGATTTGGCAAGTGGGGACCGTTGGGGTGGCAACTTCTAATCATGGCCGGGGACCAACCATTTGTTGTTTAATGTATGTAGCATTAAGTATAGGGTCCCAACAGCGGAAAAAAGAGAGGTGAAGAATAAAGATCATGACCAGTACAAAAAACTAAAGGAGAAGTACAAAGGAAACTAAGGCAAGACAAAGTAAAACATCTAGAGGAAATATGCGAGGAGGTAGAAGAATCACAAAAGAAAGAAAACACGCGCAAGTTTTTCCAAATAACTCGGTCCATTACAAGAAAGTTTAGTCCAAACTACAATGGCATCTTATCATCGGACAACGAACTACTAACAGAAACAGACAAAATTGCAGAGCGATGGAAAGAGTACTGTGAAGAACTTAATTTATGATGATGATGAAAAGGTAGCATAACGAAAATCAAACATACTAGTCATGACACACCAACTTCACCAAGAGAACCGCCGCCACTTAGATCTGAAATAGCGAGAGCAATGAAGGATACAGCAAACAATAAGGCGCCAGGACCGGATGGAATACCAATTGAATTGCTTAAGGAAGGAGGAGAGGCAGTGATAAACAGAATGCATGAGATCTGCACAGCATTGTGGGAAAGTGGCGAGTGGCCTGAAGACTGGGCACACTCATACTTCCTCCCGCTACAAAAAAGGGAGACCGTAGAAACTGCAGTAACTATAGAACAATTGCATTGGTGTCGCAGGCAAGTAAGATAATTCTGAGAATCATACTCGAAAGAATACGAGCAAAAACAGAAAGTGAGATGGCTATAGAACAAGCAGGATTCCGTAAAGGGAGAGGCACACGCGACCAAATAACAAATCTAAGGATACTTCTAGAAAAAGCAAACGAACAACAGGTGCCAGTCTACATGTGTTTTGTGGATTTCAAGAAAGCATTTGACTCATTAAAACACGAGGAACTGTGATTAAGCATGATAGAGATGGGATATCCACCGCATCTAATAGAAATTTTGATCAAATTGTATAACAAACAGAAAGCAAAAGTCAAGGTGGCCGGAACACTGTCAAATTGGCTAAAAATAAAGAAAGGAGTAAGACAGAGCTGTGTTATACGCCGTAGAAAAAGATTTCAAACTTAAGATACGCAGACGATATCATAATATTCGGTGGCTCAAACAAAGAACTACAAGATTTGGTAACTAGGGTGGATAAAATAGGAAAAAATACAACATGATGATTAATATTGATAAAACCAAGGTAATGGCAACAAAAGGCAAGAGCTGCAACATAAAAATTCAGAGTAAAGTATTGGAACAGGTCAACACCTTCCCGTATTTAGGGTCCATCATATCAGACGACACTTCAAGCAAAGCCGACATAAGAAGCAGATTGAATAAAGGACGTGGGGCGGGAACATCATTAAACAAAATATGGTAAAGTCACAACATTCCTGTGAGCACAAAAGTCCGGTTAATGAGATCAATGGTGTAGCCAGTCGCCACATATGGTTGTGAAAGCTGGACAATAATGAAGGAAGATGAACGGCGCATACAGGCATTCGAAATGAAAGGTTTAAGACAAATAATGAGAGTTTCCTGGAAAGCAAAGAAGACGAATGAGTGGGTAATGGATAAAGCAGGAGTTCAAAGAACCCTACTGGAAACAGTAAAGAAAAGAAAACTGAAATACTGGGGACATATTAGGCGAACAAAGCAGGAATGTCTGGAGAAGGACATTATATAATGCAGGGCACAATGCCTGGATCACGAAAAAGAGGCAGGCCAAGAAAAAAGTGGGAAGACAACATCAAAGAATGGACAGGACTCACTATCGAGCAGGCGATAAGAAGAGCAGAAGATCGTAACATCTGGAAGATGACAGTTCATAATGCAACCAATCTTCGGAGCGAAGACGGTTGAAGACAAGAAAAGACAAGCTGTCCATTAATTACGTCAACAAATTAGGGGGAGGGGTTTGAAAAAGTTTCACAGTTGCTGACAGGGGGAGGGGATCAAGTGAAGTTGACGCCAACAATTTCTTTTTTTAAATGATAAAAATAGGAAATTTCATGGAATACTATATATTACAACGGAAAAAGTCTCACAAACAAGAAAAAGGCCATCACCACCACACTATGACGCTTGATGAACAAAAGAAATGGAAAAAGGTCTCATCGCTGCAAAAACAATAACTTTCTAAACTTTTTAGGGGACCCGCCAGTAGTCTCAGTGGAGGAGGGTCAGGTTTTTGACAAATTGTAAGGGGGTCACTGAAAGTTGACAGTTGTTGATAAGGGGAAGGGGGTCAAAAATTGCTCCAAAATTGTTGACATAATTAATTAATGGACAGTCCCTTATATTATATAATAATAATTATTATTATTATATAAAGGACTATTAGCATTCTCAGAAAAGGAGCTGCAGAGATTAGTAGACAAACTGGCAGATGCGAGTGAAGGCAAAGGACTGAAAATCAATACAAGAAAGATTTTTACTATGGTAGTCACCAAAATCAAAGTGCCCAAATGCAGGATTCTATTAAACGGAAGAGAAATAGAACAAGTGGCGCATTTCAAGTACTTGGGAAGCATTATCACAAGTGATGGAAGAAGCGACAAAGACATCAAGAAAAGAATCGGCATGGCAAAATCTGCTTTCATGGAAATGAAACAGATACTAACAAGAAAAAAAATTCAAAAGGAACATGGCTCAGAATACTTAAGTGCTACGTATGGTCAGTTCTGCTTTATAGAGCAGAGACTTGGACCATATCAAAAGCTATGAAAAAGAAACTGGAAGCTGCAGAAATGTGGTTCTATAGGAGAATGCTAAAAGTTCAGTGGACGGATTAAAGAACTAATAGAGAGGCAAACAAGAGAGAAAACAAACAAAAAGAAAGCAAACAAAAGAGAAACAAACACTGATGGCTACCATCAAGCTAAGACAGTGGCGGCTCTAGGATTTTGCAAGTGGGGGGCCGTTGGGGTGGCAACTTCTAATCACGGGGCCAACTATTTGTTGTTTAATGTATGTAGCATTAAGTATAGGGTCCCAACTGGGGGGCCACTGAGGGGGGCCAGAGACTCAATAGGGGCACGGGCCCCCCTGGCCCCCCCCGGTGGAGCCGCCACTGAGCTAAGACAGATGAAATTTTTGGGGCACTTGATGAGGAAAGAGGGACTCGAGAACTTGGCAGTTACAGGCATGGTGGAGGGTAAAAGATCAAGAGGAAAACAAAGATCAAAATACACAGACAAACTAAAAGAGGGGCTGAAGATGGACAGCAACATCGAACTGCTGAGGAATACCAGAGATCGAGAAAAGTGGAAGTCTATGGTCGCCGACGCAGCAATGCATGGCACCTGAGAAGAAAAAGAATAATAATTATTATTATTACAATTATTATTAACGAATCATTGGTATAAACAAGTGAGTCGTTGTTTTCACATTTCAACTAGCTGTCATTACTACGCCACGACATCTTTTGCCCCAACCCAAAATTCCTGGCAACGTCACTGCATAGCAGCATTTCACAAGATACACAATTATAAAGCAAGTGCATATTGCTAGCATGCAATATCAGGCTGTGACGGCATGAAACTTTAAAATCAGAAAGTTAAGCTGTATTAAAAAGGTATGCTCAAGTAATATGGCAGTCAAATTACAGCTCATCAAAGCACATGAAAGGCCATTGTCTGTGAAAATGCATATCTAGAATAGCAAGTATGTTTAGACATTGCTTGAGAAGCCCATGTCAACTTCACATTCTTGGAATCAATTGTATGACGAACTGTGAAGGTGTCAACAGAAATCCAATCGGCTTAAGAGGCTCAACTTCCAATCTGTCATTTCCATCTGGTGGCCGAATTATGAAATTCTGAACCAAACTGGATAAAATCAAAAATAATTCTGCACGAGCCAAGACCTCGCCCAAGCACGACCGACGACCTGTGAAAAAATGATAAAGCTATCACTAATCACCAATTTCAAGAAAATAATCAGTATCAGGCCTTGGGCATAAATTAGGTGGTAAAATATCTGTAAAAACTTAAACACAATCAGCATTAAGAAAGCAATATAGCCATTGAAATATGTTAAATCCCATTCTAATTTTGATCTCTAAGCATCAAAAATTAATTTCACCAAGGGATATGAAATCTACATTGCTGCACTAAAGTATATTAATAAACATTTAACATTATCACAGCCCAGTGACAGCCAAAGTTCCATAATAGGGATAACATCAATTACGCAGGCATATTTGGTCTGATCAGACTGGGGGGCAGTGTTTAACCTAGACTCCTGGACTCCGGGAAAAACTAAAAAGCCGGGGGGAACTGACAAAGCCGGGGGGAATTCTGCTAGGGGCCACTGTTAGTCCATGCAGTATTCCAAAATTTCCGGAGAATTTGAAATTTCAGGGGGGAAAGAGCGATTCCCCCCGAAACGGCCTAGATTAAACACTGCTGGGGGTAGTTTAGAGAACGTTATTAGGTCCCCTAGCAGGATTAGTGTACCTAAGCTGCCTAAAATTTAAAGTAATAAAGTAATATTAGATTCAAATCTTGAACTTTGGAGCAATTTTGCAGACTACAAGACAGCTAGCTATTCAACAATCCATTATTATTATTATTATTATAAGTTAAGATTTATGTGGTAACTTATCCGGTAGCAGAATGCGCGAACACACTACATTGTTAGTTATTAGCTTGGGACGTGTAGCTGGTCTGGAACAACCATGTCTTCAGATGCTTCTTGAATGTGTCAAGTGATGACGAGTTTTGTATAGCAAAAGACAGACTGTTCCGGGCCCTCGCAGCAGTAACTGGGAAGGCACGATCACCTACCGAGGTGAGGCATGTACATGGGACATTTGGCGTGTCAGTAGAGGCTGACCTCAAGTGCTGCGGGCCCTCAAGGTCTGCTGTCCGCTGCAGTTCAGCCTTGAGATATGCTGGACCTATACAGTGCAGGCATTAAAAAACCAGCAGCACCAGTTTGTATTTTATTATTTTATATGCTCAGGGACTGAGAGCCAATGTAAGTCCATCAGTAATGGTGTAATGTGCTATCTGGTTTGATGGAGAAGGCGTGTGGCAGCATGCAGTACTGTCTGGAGTCGATTTAGGAGGTACTTCAGTGACCCCGTCAGAGTGGAGTTTCCGTAGTCTAGTTTCGAGACCACGATAGCACGAATCAAGGTCTTGAGAGCAGTAATGGAGACGTGTCTCCGTATACTACATATCATCCGTAGAGCGGCAAAGCATCTTGCGACGGTAGCCTATGTGTCACCTGGTGTTTCATCGCGACAGTGCCGTTAAGATAGAAGCCAAGATTCAGGACGTAAGTATTTGGCTGAAGGTCGAGATCATTTATCCGGACTTGAGTGGATCGGAAGCAGGTGCTGCTGTCTCTCAGTAACGACCCATATAGGATTTCTGTTTTCGTGGCGTTGAGCTGGAGTCGGTTGGACCTAAGCCAGTTTGTCATCTTTGCAACACAGTTCGATATTTGTTGCTGCAGTTGTTGAGTAAAGGTTGGTTGACAACTCTCATAGATTTGAGTGTCGTCAGCATAAAGATGCGCGCATAGATCATATTTGTGGGCCATGTTTAATGTTTGATTCACCGATCCGGACGGAGTGATCACATAACACCTCTACTGGTAGACCTGCACTGGCTTTCGGTGCCAGAACGTATCAAGTACAAACTGGCGTTGCTGGTGTTCCGGTGTCTGCATGGCATGGGCCCGGCATACCTAAAGAGTAAAGACAGAACTGCATTGTCTCAGATCTCAATGGTCGACAACGTCTGAGATCAGCCTACACTGCAGTGCTACTCATTCCGCGAATGCGTCTTTTCACCGTGGGTGATCATGCATTTCCCGTGGCGGCAGTACGGGTCTGGAATGGTCTACCACTGGCCATTCAACTCTCACCATCACTAGACCGTTTAAGAAGTGCTTAAAGACCTGGCTATTTCGAACTAGTTATGATTCTGTTTTGACACTGCAATGTGTTCACGTAGTCCTTCTGGATTAACTACCACAATAATCTTAACTTTAATAATAATAATAATAATAATAATAATAATAATAATAATAATAATAATAATAAGTCAGCAACATATAGAGAGATATGTGAGGGGCCCCGGCGGGGTGAAAAGTTTGAGAAAAGTTTGTGAAAAGTTTTTTCTGATGCTCAAAAAAGTTGACAAGCAAAAAAGGTCATCGCGTTTTTTGTGCTTGATCTTTCAATTAATTTATCCTCCAGAAGATTATAACCAAAAAAGGGTCAAAACATAAAAAGGCTGGAGCGCACAGGGCCCTTAAGATGCACAAGGCCCCGGGCACAGTGCCCAATTTCCAACACATAAAGACGGGCCTGTGTCAGAGATAACCTTCAGGACCACTGTCTCGGTAGAGTGGTGTGCTCGATATGCTGACTGCAGGTCAGGCAATAGCTCGTAGGAAGTGAGATAGTTAATGAATTGACTAGACACCAATCGTTCCAGTAACTTCAAAAGCACGGATAGATTAGAGATTGGCCTATATGATTGAACATCTGTTGTGTCTAGGTTGTATTTCTTGATGTGTAGTACTATGAAGGCTGATTTAAAGATGGTGGGTACTTTCCCAGTGGCCAAATAGCAATTTTTACGGTCCAAGATTCACATCCATATATTGGCATTAATATTATCTCAGATGTTGAGAATTCTTATTTTTGTTTTCATCCCATTGTCATTGTTGAGTTTTGTATTAAATCGTTATTAGAAAGACTAAATCAACGTTCGAAAATAAACAAATTGTAACTTTAAGTAATATTTAAGATAAAATGAAACTGCTGTCTGAAATACTCGAAAAGTCAAGAGAGTAAAAAAACAGAAACTGTACTTCCATCAAAAGAAAACTCAGAGATAACAAAACTAGAAACTTATCATAACTATCTCAACACTTTCCCTTTTTGAAAAGGTTTCAGTTTCAGTCATGTTATCTAACTAAGACCAATATCCCTTGCCAAAGATATGAATCTTTGTTTGTTTAGTGGCTTTGTCACAATGTCTGCTACCTGCATCTCTGTTGGGAGATACCTGACCTTCAGATCACCTTTTGCAACTTGCCCCATTACATAAAAATGTCTTATCTGAACATGTTTTGTTTGCTTGTGGGATTCAGGGTTCTGAGCCAGCTTTACAGATGATTCATTGTCCACAAAGATGTCTGGAACATTTGCAAACAGCCTTTTTAGCCAGATAACTTCACGGGCAGCCTCACTGGCTGCAACAATTTCGGCCTCAGTTGTTGATATTGCTACAGAGACCTGTCTTTGACCGAGCCATGAAACTGCTCCTCCAGCATAGAAACATATAACACCAGTTGTAGATCGGCTTGTGGACAAGTCACCCCCATGATCTGCATCACTGTAGCTCTCTATCACACTCTTTTTGTACCCTGATTTATACACAAGTCCTAGATTCTTTGTATATTGTAGATATCTGAAGATTTGTTTGACTCTGATATAATCTTCAGGGTTTGGACATGCTAGTGTTCTTGATGCAAGACCAACAGCATATGATATGTCAGGTCTTGACCCAGTTGACAGATACAGTAGAGCTCCAACAGCCGTTCGGTAAGAAAATTGTTCCGTGTTAGTCGCAGTATCACTCAAGCTCTTCAACACTATTTCCTGATTTAGATGTCGATGGTGTCGGTGAAGAACGACATTCACTCATACCAAATTGTTCCAAAATTCGCTTGGTATAACTTTGCTGATTGATACTAACGAGATAAGATTGATTCGTTGCGTGAATGCTATTATGTAAGAAATTCCTTTGGTGGAAGTAAATTTATAGAGTAATTTTTCTGATGGACCAGTTTTACTTGGTGTTGTTGATCATTTGCCGGATAATGTCGATTTTCTAATTGGAAATAATTTGGATCCTGGTTCTAAGATTGAAAGTGTCAATGTGGTTACTCGTTTGCAAGCTAAGAAATTGCTTCGTGTATATCAAAATGCTGATGTTATTGGTGACACAAAGAAGGACATTGATAATTAAGGACATTGATAATTTGAGAGTTGTTATTGATAAGAGTAATGAAATTTCAAATTGGTGTGATGAGGTTGGTGATTTTGATGATTCATTGCATTTGTCTCATTTATTTTCTGTTAAAGTTGTGTCAGAAGGCACTGATATTGTTGACACTGATGAGAATGCAACTGTTGATGATAAAGTTTAATTGTCAGAGGAGATTGTGAAGTGATTCTGATGTGAATTTCAAATGTGTCTCGTGTTCATTTGATTAGATTAAAGAAAGATGTTTCATTGAGACCATTGCATGATTTAGTGATTGATGCTAGAAATTGTGTTAAAATTCCTTGTTTTGTGTTGCAAAATGATGTTTTGGTGAGAAAAGGAAGAAAGAAATGTACTTCTGATGTGGATTTGAGGTTAAATCAAATTGTGGTCCCCAAAATTTTGAGGGAGAAGCTATTGTTTTTGGCTCACAATATTCCTGCTAGTGGAAAATTGGGAGTTCAGAAAACTTTTGATCGGTTGCTAAGAAATTGTTGATGTCCTAGAGAATAATTTGGGTTCAGATTCGGCTCATTCTGAAAAGTCCAGATTTATTGAGTAGAGTGCCTGAAATTTAATGTTTGTATATTTTGTGCATTGTATTTTGAGTGTTTTCTTAAGTTGTATTGGTGAATTTTGGGTACTGATTTTGAAGTTGATTTGGTTTATAATACTTATTTAAAATATATGATTTTTCGGGAAAAATCATAACTGTAAGGGGGAGGATATGTTGTGAGATCCTCTTCCAAGTTATTATTTACTTACTTATTAATGTGAATTTGGTGCATGTGCAGCGGGCGTAAAAGCTTCCAGTTAAGGTTTGGCTGTTGAAACTATGTTGAGAATTAAAACTATTAAAATCTGATACAATCTTATCTTAAAATACAACATTACACGGCGAGCCCTCTACAGGGTGCATATGTTTCAATTATAGTGATGTCAACATTCTTGTACCGTATTCAAATTTTATTATACTACAGAGAGGCCAAAGCAGTAATACAACCTATTATATTGATTCTGTTGCCAATCACCCTATTCCCCTGAAAACTTTATCTAAAACTTTCTCATCAGTTTTGCACAAATCCCCAAATGCTCCCAACCTGAATAGAGGGGCCGGCAACCCGGTGCACTCATCATATCTATGCCAATGTCGCCACCACCATGGTCATTGTCGTTGTTGTCATGAAAGTCATCATCATCATTGTCGTTGTTGTCATGAATGTCATCATCATCATCATTTTTATTGAGCTCCTGGTTCAGTGGCTTCAATGATTTGAGATTTTAACTACCAAGTGAAAACGGAACAATGCGACTTTTGCCAATTACGCTGTTGTCATTGTCCAAGAATCTTTCAGGTTGAAATTCATTCGGATTTGTCCACACTTTAGGATCCATGTGTGCGGCGTAGAGGTTGGCAAGAACCTGTGGAAACACATTAAGAATCATGCACTATATATATTCCAAGTTTCTCTTCTTTTCAATTATTACTATTGCTATTCTTTGAAATTAAAAACTTGCAGCATTATGCAGGTTAATTAGCCTGCAGCAACACAGTACCATAGTCACTGGACAACAAAATGTGCAAGTTAATGAAACCAAGCAGGAATTAAATTCCAATAATAGTCTCTATTCAGATTGAAATTCTATGAGTGACAAAGATGGAGACATTGAAAACTGTACATTACCATTGTTCCTGCAGGAATGAAATATCCATTCAGACGGACATCAGCCAAAGTCTCTCGAGGCAGAGAGAGTGGGACCAAAGTTTTCCATCTCAAAGTCTCTAAAATTGTAGCTTCTACAAAAGGCAATCTGCGTTGATCATCCATTCTAGGCAGCGTCTGACGAGACACAATGCCATCGATCTCTGCTCTCATCCGGTCTTGAACTGCAGGATGATTGCCCAAAGCGACCAAAGACCAGAGAAGTGTTAGCATCGTAGTATCAGAACCAGCTCCAAGCAAATCCTTTACAGTGAATATCAGTTGCTCTTCGTCACAAACGCTTCCTTCCCTCTCAAAATATCGGCGAACAAAGCAATCATCTGCTTCTGGCATTTTGCATCTTTCAATTTCATTCTTGATTATATTCCGGATTGACACCAGACTCTCCTTTATGAGATTTAATTTTCTCTGATAACGAGGTAGAAATCTAACCTGAGGAATAATATCAAAACTAAAATCAATGCCTTGAATGAAATGCTGCATTTGAACAAACAACTCACCAACACCTTGTTCATATTCGAATCTGTGTCCAAATATAATGTTGTTTATGATATTCGTGGAAATCATTTCTATGAAGTCCTTTGCATAAAGACTTTGGCCATTCTTTTTTCGTAAATATCCAGTCATTTCATTGACTTCTGTTAAGATTCTCTCCTCCATTAAACTCTTGATTCCGAATCCAAACTCCTTCAGTATGGACAGTGACAGTTGGTGAATTCTTTTCCATTCAGGTGAAGTAGTTTTTGTGACAATGCCTAAGAAAGGTCATAAACATATTGAATTATATTTTAAATCATTGACGACGACGACAACGATGATGATAATTATTATGACCATGAATAGGTTATGCTACTTTAAACTTGTTCGTTTGATAATTTTTAGCCCTTTTCTAGTCATTGTTATCACAACAGTTGAAACATCTGACTTAGTTTAATTCTATAATTAATTCTGTATATACTATATACTGCTGAAGTTGCACACCTGTTTGCTCCTTATAATTTTAAAACACATATGTACGCTGATGATATTCAGGCATACTCACATTGCAGCCCAACTAATGTTCTGCAGATCACTCATGAATTTGTTGAAGCCTCTGACTTACTTAGTGTATGGATGCACTCAAATCGTCCTTTTATTTAATCCAGCTAATATTCAGCTCCTCTGGTTTGGAACTCAAGGTCAGCTCTCAAAAATTGACCATTTGTCTGCCTTCCCTGACCTCTCTTTCTCCTCTTCTGTCTGTGAACCTTCTGAACTTTAAACCTGGACCTTCTTGGAACATATTAACTCACTTTGTCACAGTTGCTTCTACCATCTCTGCCAGCTTAAGAGTGATTTGACATACATTAGACATGCCATCTGCTTCTACTTTGATTCATGCTTTATTTGCTATAGGTTTGACTACTGTGGTTCACTTTTTGCTGGTCTTCTGCTTCACTACTGTGGTTCACTTTTTGCTGGTCTTCCATCAGTGTGACTTGGTAAACTTCAGATGGTCCTTCGTTCAGCAGCCAGGGTGATTGCTGGTGTCACAAGACGTGATCACATTAGTGAATATTATGATGTCTGCATTATTACAAGTGATGGAAGAAGTGATACAGACATCATAACAAGAATAGGTATGGCAAAATCTGCCTTCATGGAAATGAAACAAATATTAACGAACAAGAAAATATTAAAAGAAACAAGGTTCAGAATGCTTAGATGCTATGTATGGTCAGTTTTGTTATATGGATCTAAGATGTGGAACATATCAAAAAAGATGAAAAAGAAATTGGAAGTGGCAGAAATGTGGTTTTATAGGAGGATGTTAAAGGTCCCATGGACAGACAAGAGAACTAACGAAGAAATACTACAGATGATGGAAGAGAGACAGACACTGATGACTACCATCAAGTTAAGAGCCAAAATTTTTTGGGCACGTGATGAGGAAAGAAGGATTAGAGAACCTGGCAGTGACAGGCATGGTGGAGGGCAAAAGATCAAGAGGAAAACAAAGATTAAAATATACAGACAGAATGAGAGAGGAAATGGGGATAGAAAATAACATCGAACTCCCGAGGAGCACTAGAGATAGAGAAAAGTGGAAGTCCATGGCCGCCGACGCAGCAATGCATGGCACCTAAAAGAAGAAGAATGATGTCTGCCTTATCCTGCTCGAGCTGAGTTTTATGCGTTGAGTGGTTGCACTCTCTCTTGCTGGTACCGCTCCATCTTATCTATCAGAGCTATTACATTCTCTTAGCTCTATCCCTGGTTGGACGTGTCTTCGGTCCAGAAGTGAGCCTCAAGCACAAACCTCCTTGTTCTTGAAACAAGGTTTTGAAACATTGAAGTGCCAACAAGAAAGACATGCTGATGACAAGTCAATCTTCTTTAGCTGAGGTGGTGTTAGCAGAAATGGGTTTTTCCGGGATTTAGGGGTAGTTTTCTTTTAGTAATCCAAGTATGAACTGAATCCAGAATGTTCAACAGACGTTCCAAAGATGGTGAGGTAGGTGGCTGGTTAAAGCTCAAAAAAATGTGGGTGTCATGAGCTTACAAATGATAAGAAGCATTTTGCATGGCGAGAAGATGACTAAGAGGGGTAGTATAGACTGTAAAAAGAAAGGTCCTAATACCACAATCATTCTCCAAAGGGAATCCGTTACTTTGGAACTCGTTACCTGACGTTGTGTTGGAAGCTGTCTCTGCGGAATCCTTTCTTAGGAACTTAAAAACACACTTATTTAATATCGGATTTTATTGAGAGAATTATGTTAAAGCGCTTTTGTCGTAGGCCTTAGCCTTGTTTACTGCGCTGGAGAAATTGTCTAGAAATAATAATAATAATAAAGTTTTCTAGATTAAATCTAGAATCTAGATCAAAGATTACCTGGTGAACAAAGACAGCAGGAGATTAAAGGTGTGGGTTTGATGGCTAAAAACGATAAAATTGTGTCGCTTAACGACATATAAGTCAGAGGCCGTCCATAAATGCTGTCACGCGATTTTGGCAGTTTTTTTACTCCTCCCTCCCTCCCCCTCATCACACGTCGTCACAAAAAGTCAGACCCCATCAAATATGACGTCACAACACACTTAAACCCCCCCTCTGTCCAATGTCAAAATTAATGTTTTAAATCACTTATTTCTTGCATGAAGCAGGTATTGCAATGAATTCGTTTGAAAATATTCTTTAGAATTATTATAGTTATAATGATATTCCAAAACTTTTTCAAATTCTTTTTAAAAATGAAATATAATAATTATAACTTATAAGTGTACAATATTACAGGCTACCAAGTACAACAAACAATAATTACTAATTACTTGCGATTTTCATAACATTGCGGTATTAATAACAATATTTAGTATTATGTGACGTCACATTTCTGGAAACCCTCCCTCTCCCCATTGTCACACATCATCACAAATGTTTGAACTCCCTCCCCGTAAGTGCACGACATCATTTGTGGACAGCCCCTCAGCTATTGCTTTGACAGGTGACAGTTGGAAATAATTAACTTTAAGGGAACACTGTTCAAGCACCGAGGTCATTTAGAATCGAATAACACAAGACGAAATATCACATATCAAGTACACATTCTAAGCATTTAAATTTTCTATTTTAAGTATTAGGCTAGGTTTGATTTTGAAACTATAGATATTCAGCTGCCTGCATTGATTTTAATAATGTCAGTTCTACAAAATTTTTGAACGTTTTACATCAAAAACAGTGGCGCTCAATAATGCTCATACCTTTTCTGCTTGGGTTTGTAATTGCTTCAATGTATATTTCAGATCTTCCTGAAAATGTGTTGCTGTGACCGACATAAGCTTCCTCAATCAACTCTCTATTATTCAGAACTAGGATGTTTCTGCAGTATAGGAATAAAGTTAACATAAATGTAGTCAGACAATAAACCAATATAACCAATCTGGACATTCACAGAGCCATTCAATTATATTTGAGGCTTCATAACTCTACCGTATCAGCATGTGCGCAGTTAGCATGTTAGCAATCTTTTACTCCATTAGTTTTCACGTTCAGTCAGTTACATTTTCGACACAGAAATTCTTGATTTATAAAAATAATAGACCTGATCATAAGTCTACGCTGATATCACTTTTCCGGTTTTGGCGCCTTCATGGCGGCCAGCATGTGTTTATACGTGCCACGGATTCACTGTCGCGCAAGGACTGCATCCTACTCATCAGTTCTTCATAGTTTCTTGCTGTCCTCCACTTTTCTACGTTGTTCTGGAGGGTTGAAGTTGGTCACTGCCGCTGTTGAGTAATGCGCCAAAGCCCGCCATTAAAATGGCGGCTGCGTGGCAACGTGAGTTACGTGACTGCGATCGACTATCATTCCAGACTTCGCTGAAACTTCCATCTTCGTCGGATTTGCCAATTTTGGTGACTAAATCTCTTGCAGAAGACTACTTCTTCGGAATTCACCACCAATGTTACCGAGCGGAGAACTCCTATTACCAACCTCCGGACCCTTGTTCTTCGTTGATGTGTCAAAGTGGCTGCAGTTTTCTTGCGAAGGACCGCTTCTATAGGATCCCGCACCGGATTTCATGGCAGCGAGATCCTTCTATCATCCGAGTGGATTTTTAACACCGCCACCTTCTGACCATCATTGACATGTCAGCATTGTCAAAGCGCTTTTGATTTTGGTTTTAACTATGTTACAGCACTATATAAATCGTCATGATAATAATAATAATCACTGTATTTAGAAGAAAGTATCTTGAAGTCATTTCAAAATTTGAAAATATTCAATTAAATATTACGAAGTATTCATACTTGTGTCCAACTTTTAATGTGAATATTGGCCCAAGACGATTCGTTGTTCTTAGGAAACACTCTGGAACGTTATCCCAATTGCGAATAAAAGGCAAAGATCCGAGGAGCGGAAGAGAAGGAAAGGCAGGAGGACGAAGGCCGTTAAGCTTCGCTTTCATCTGATCTTTCCACCAACAAATGAATCCATTCAGCGCCACAAAAGCTCCGATAAAAACTAGAATTTCAACGACGATTGTCATGTTGTCGCATGTATTAGTTCAACGCTCTTTTGCAAATAAGTGAACTATAGTGTTCACCAACGGAAAAGCGCAGAAAAACGAGTGCGTTAGCATCCATTTAAGACTTTGATCTCCACTACTGGTAAATTCTATCAATCCCATTCCAAAAGTTTTGTGGACTTTGAGGCGTATTTTTATGACTCAACTTGATAAAAGAACGTAAAGAAGCCAACACCACGGGAGTCTGTAAGACGTGGAGCTTTAGGCAAAACCTGTAATTGCCTGCCGCTTGGCGTCGCTCCGACAGCTTACATGTATTTGTCAATTATGACGACTAGTTCTGCGTTAAATTGTTCAAATAACTATAAAATCCCTCAAGATCTTTCGTTTTTTCGATTTCCGAAAGACGATAGATTGCTCGACAGCATGAGCACAATTATTTTTTAATTTTTATAAATAAACGCGCAATTCGTGTAGCCTTGCGAAATTATGAAAGCGTCTTTCGCAAACGATTTGAAAAACAATGCGCAAATCTGATCAATCTTTATATGGAGCTATGATTTAAGAAGGAATGGCCGTATTGTAGATTAATGTTATTCTTGTTTTTGTTGAGGCACAGTCTCTCAGCCAGTGATCAATTTCCCAGAAAACTGCTGTCGGACAATTGTCATTCCGACACTTTAAACCTCGGGGATTTGTAGACCTACAGGCTGTCAGGCTACAGCTGAGCTGTTACGCTGGAAATCAAAATTTTAGACCTCCGCTGAGTTTTCCCTAAAATTGTGTAAAGAGCAGTTGCTTACAAGTTAAATTATTAGCATTTTGTATGCTTACATTCTTTTGGCGTTGGCAGATGGTAAGAATGGATCATGGGGCGCTGAAACCAAAGCTTTTGTCACTTGTCAGCCAATCACCACGGTCTTTGCATCGGTAATTTTTGTGTTGAGAGTTTTTGAAGAGAATAAGTAGATTAACAAAGGACAAGCTGACACATGCTGCCATGTCGAGTATTTTTCCGCACGACTTGGAGCAATATTTATTTATTTGTCTGAAAACCTATTAGGTTAAAAAAGTCAATATATATAGCGCAAAATAATGAACGAAGAGTCAAAGGCTAGAGCGCTTTACACTAATACGAGGTCTCGAAGAAATACGTTTTAAGTTTCCTTGCGAACGAATCAAGATTGGACTCTCTAGTCACGTGACCAGGTAATATGCGTTCCAAACAATGGTTCCAAAGAATGGGATTTCCGGCTTTCCGCACTTGAACGACCTCTCGCCGAATTTTGCCGTTCGAGGTGGAGGAGGAACGACCAGTCTGACGTCACGACTGGACCTTAGCTGCAGACGCCTGTCGGTATTATTATTATTATTATTATTATTATTATTATTATTATTATTAAAAACGACAATTTATATAGCGCTATCTGCCTAGCGAAGGTCATAATAATAATAATAATAATAATAATAATGTGATTTTAAGTGGTTTAGGAGGCTAAGTAAGCCTGTGTGAAAACCACTGATGTAACCATCTGCATTCAATAACCTAGTTTATCTAGATAGCCTTTGAATCCGTTCACTGTTTCAACTGTCACTCCCACCTCGTCCAAACTGTTCCATTTGTCCACAACCCTTGCACTAAAAAAAGTTTTTTCTTTCTTGGACCAACCCTCTGCTTAAACAATTTGCACTTTGTGGCCTCTTGTGCTGCTATAGTGTGCCAATGTAAAGAATCGATCATATGGCACATCTACTTTCCCAGTCATTATTTTGTATGTTTCTATCAAATCCCCTCTCTCTCTTCTCCTTTCTAATGTTGTCAGTCCACAATATTGAAGTCTTTCGTAGCTTAAATTATGGCACCCATTGACCATCTTCGTTGCTCGTCTTTGCACTTTTTCTAAAAGTTCTATATCTTTTTCAAGAATGGATTCCAAGCCTGAACACAGTATTCCAGATGAGGCCTTACTAATGACTTATAAAGTTTAATGATTATCTCTTTGTCACGACTCACAATTGTCCTTTTCACCATTCCCAACATTTGGTTTCCCTTTTTTGCTGCCTCCATGCATTGGTGAGATGGATTCATACTTCTATGGGTGATTATCCCCAAGTCTCTTTCTTTTTCTGTTGTGGTTAGAACCTTCCCCCTAAAGAATATTCATTACCATTATTAGACTTCCCAACATGCATTACAGAACATTTATCAATATTGAAAAGCATCTGCCAGTCCACAGACCACTGAAACAATTTCCTTAGATCTTCTTGTAAAATTTTTGCATCATCCTCCGAGTCTATATTTCTGCATAACTTTGTGTCATCGGCAAACTTTGAAATTTTGGACAGTAATCCTTCATCGATATCATTTATATATATTAGAAAAAGTAATGGCCCAAGCACTGAGCCCTGAGGCACTCCACTGATAACTCTTGCCCATTGCGAATGGCCTCCCTAATGCCAACCTTCTGTCTTCTTCCTTCAACCAATTTTCAATCCATCTGAGAATATTGCCCTTATTCCACAGGACTTCAGTTTGGCAGCCAGCCTTATATGGGGTACTTTATCAAAAGCTTTGGCAAAATCTAAATATATTATGTCTACTCCCTTGCCCTTTGTCTAGATTATCAAAAACCTCCTCCAGAAAGTCCAACAGGTTGGTCAGGCATGAACGCCCCTTTGTAAATCCATGCTGACTATCTTTAACAATTTTATGCCTAGTCAAATGTTCCAAAATGCTTTCTTTCAGTATTTTTTCCATAACTTTACCGATTACAGATGTTAGGCTCACTGGTCTGTAATTGCTTGGTTCACTTCGTTTTCCTTCTTGAACAGTGGGCTAACTAATGCGTCTCTCCAGTCTTGCGGTACTACTCCAGTTCTGAGTGATTCATTGATTATCAAAGCAATTGCATGTCCTATTTCATTTCGAACCTCGTAAAGAAACTTTGGATGTAAGCCATCTAATCCTGGGCTCTTGTCTGTCTTTAAATTGGTCAAAACCTTGATAACACATTCTTTTGTACACACTATATCTGTTAGCATTTCTTCTTCATTTCCATCAAACACAATTTTGGCTTCTGGCATAGTATTTGTATTTTCCTCTGTAAATACTGAACAAAAATAGTTATTTAGAATCTGTGCAGTTTCTACATCGTCTGTTATTGCACATCCTGCGCTGTCCAAGAGGGGACCGACTGTGTCCTTTCGTCTCAACTTTCTATTACAATATTTGTAGAAACTTTTACTGTTCTGTTTTATATTTTTGCTAATCTACCTTCAAAATTTGCAATAGCCATCTTGTTAGTAACTGCTGATGCTTTTCTTTTCTGAGTATACTGTTCCTCCAAGATCTTAAGTCTGTGCTGATTCTGCTCATTTCCTTTACTTGCTAATCTGAGTTTACTTAGTTTCCTCCACGCTTTGTTTTTCGCCCTTCTTTTTCGTTGCACTTCTCTTGTTATCCAAGGAAGTTTGTTATTAATTTTCTTCTGTTTGGGAATGGTCAATTCTATGACTTTGGACATACATTTGGTAAATATGCTCCAGCCTTCCTCGGTGTCTTTTCCTGTTATCTCCCTCTCCAAATCCATTTCTGTAATCATAGCAAGAGCGCTTTACAAAGACATCTTATATGAAATTTTCAAATAGGTGCGTCTTAAGTTTCTGTGCAAACCTATCTTGTGTCGTACGTCTCCCTGGTAATTTCCTCGGGGAGGGCGTTCCAAAGTATGGGATTCCTCCTCGAGACGGATCGGTCCCAAAATTTAGCTGTCTTGGTGTGAGGGGGCAACTAGCTGAATTCGGCGACTGGATCTGAGTTCCATCCGCCTGTCAGTCAACAGCAGGGCTTTTTTGTAAAAAAAATATTTTCCGGAACGGAGTAGGCCTATTTTCCGGAAAGGGGCAAGATGGCAAGATTCTATTTGCGCCTCTAGATTTCGGTGATGACTTTTTTTTAGTCGTCACAGAAGTTTTCAAATCCCTAAATCCCTATAAAACACTCCATTTTCCAGGTGATTGCCTTTTTTAGTCGCCACAGCTATTTTTTAAAATACCAGTCTTCCGATTTTCCGGAACGCCGTTCATATTTTCCGGAACGCCGTTCCGCCTCGTTCCGACCCAAAAAGCCCTGGTTAACAGAGTTCTGCGCACCAGTTCCGAAATATACTCTGGGCAGACTGCATGGGCATCGGTAGACGATGGTCTCAGGACCAAAGACGCCAGGTAGTCCGGGAAAGTTGGGTCGTGCAGGGCTCGGAACGTGAGGATACACTCAGAGCCGTAAATAGGGTTTTCGGCGCCCGAGGCAAGATTTCCATTTTTCCGCCCCTAAATTTCAAAATTTCGGTGATGACCTTTTTTAGTCGTCACGGTGTTTTCTTGCTCCTTTCCTATAAATAAATAAACACTCCATTTTGGGGGTGATGACCTTTTTTAGTCGTCACGGCCCTTCTTTTATTTACACCCAGTAATTTATTTATTCACACTCTAAAAAGCGCCCCCCGGGTCGGCGCCCGGGCGACTTGCCCCACCCCTCACCGCCCCTAGTTACGGCTCTGAATACGCTCCGGGATGCGAAGCCAATGTAGCTTCTCTTTCAGAAAAGGGGAGCTGTGCTCTCCCCTTTGAATTCCGAAAATCATCCGCGCGCAGATGCATTAAGAACGATTTGCAGCCGACTAAGCTGGTAGTCGGGCAGGCCCCAGAGAATACTGTTACAATAGTCGACCCTTGTGATAATGAAATCACAGACTATGTATTAGGGTGGAGTGAAAATATGAATATTCGAATTATGAAATCTAATACCTTTCAAAAGATGTCACTTTCCATGAGTATTCCACATGAAAATGTTCAGTCTTAAATACTGACTTCTTCTGTCCCCAACAGGAGCCAGAAGTTTTTATTTAAGGAAAATGCGTTAAAAATCCTTATCTCAACGTTCCACGTGATCTAATTTTGAATCCACTACTGCTAATACGTCTTTTTATTACGAATGTACTGGCTTTATGTATATCGATGCTTCCATACAGTTATAGAAAACCATTGTTTTTTGGTGAACGTTAAACCTAAACGTAACAGTATTTAATGAGGTTTGGGTCGACGTCGTCTGGGCAAGGCAGGTGCCTCTTCGCTTTCAGTTTCAGTTTCAGTTTCACTTTCGCTCTTAATAAAGACAGCTCTCTTTTGAGGTTTAAACTTCTTATTTTGTAGTCTTTTTTCTTCACTCCTAGTTTTTCTACCATCTAAAATTTATACAAATATTCTGTTGGGAGATTTTGGCTGATCTCGATGTCTTCAATTTCACAAAGTAAACTCGACATATGATGTCGAAATCGAGAATTTGTTTCGGATTGCTGCTGAGTTCGCTTTTACGAAATGAATTTCCAAGGACGTCTTTGAAGCAAAAATGTTGCTAAATACAGTCGTCAGAGAATTTTCACACCAGATCAATTCTTATCGGAGTTAAGGGTGAAAGCATTGGTGCAAATTTATGTTCTTTTTTCTCTTCTTTTTTTCTTCTTCTTCCTTCTCCTCCTCCTTCCCCTACTTCTCATCCTTTACAACTCTGCTCTTTTTCATTTAGACTGACTTCCTTGAGTCAAGTGCATCGCCCACGAAATACATTTGAGACTCGAAATGCATCTTTTTTACTCATTTGCATTCAAAAGCATTCGACTCATTATTCTCAGACAATGCAATAACGTTGGCAGTTGCTTGGAATTTCGTTTCACTAATCATTCCAATTTAAGGGACCGGGCTTTTTAAAGTAAAAACCGAGACATTTCTTGGTTTAGGGTTAGGGTCAGGTCTAGGGCTACCTTAGATGTGCAGTCCATTAGCTACAATGTCTCGACCCAGAGATATGGTCAGTGCCTTTTGTCGCCTGCCTATTCTAGAGTCTTGCGTGTCGAGAGAACAATGTCTCAGAGCATTCTATAAATTGCCGACAGCATTAAAATTCCCGGAGCGATCGGTATATGATGCTCATTGCTCAGTGTGTAAGCGCAGTTGATAGCCTCGCTGACTGCTGACTACGAGTGACGCGTCAAATGTTTAGAAATATACGATAAAAGTTTTAATAATAATAATGTGATTTTAAGTTGTTTAGGAGGCTAGGTAGGCCTGTGTGAAACCACTGAACTGAGAGTGTTTGCTGCTGTTTGCCATTCAATTGATCGTTCGTCATCTCCCCAATTTGGGTTCAATCGGAGCAACACAGACATGCATTTTGACCGGAAACAGTTCCATTAGAAGCGTTTGAGGCATTCTAAAATTCCGCTCCTCCTCCGCTTCCTCCTCCTCATCCTCATCTTCGCATTCTTTCGGAGTAGAGGAGCAGCAGAGGCAACAGGTGGCGATTATGCAATTGGTTAATTGATTTGGCGCAAGCACTCTCGGCTTCTGAGGCAGCTTCTGAATCGACAGAGCTTCGTTGTCGGCCTAATTGCCTGCAGTGTCAACACGGCGCTTCCGCTCCTGTTATTTATATAGCGCCAACTGCATCGAAAAAGATAAACGAAGCAGTTGGCTGCTGCCGATGCAAGCACATCGTGACAGTCGATGGAGACGAAAGGGCATCTGGCGCCGCATAAATGAGATCATTCTGCGGAGAAAAGGTGGGTCTTTTCTTTTGTGTTCTCGTATTTTGATGTCTGGCTATAGGCTAATACGACGATCCTATAGCTAGCTTTTATTTTCTCTATTATCTGCTTATTGCGAGTCCTTTTTAGTTTAATAACAACATTCATAATAATATTCCGCTGTCTACTTAAACCTGCAAGTCTACAGTAGCGTGCAGAGGGGAGCGGTGACCCCGGAAGCCGACCAGATGGGGTGCCAAAATTGACTCGACGACCTTTTCTATCGACTTGGCCCTGGGCGCCCACTATTCTCTCTGCACGCCACTGAACACACACACATACATATACATGTGCGTGTATATATATTATAAGGCACTGACCATGTCTCTAGTCACACACGAGTCGAGACATTATATAATATATAATATAACAAGGTTTAAAGTGGTTCAGTAGGGACTGCCCTGTGTGAGAACCATTGGAGTCAATTGACTCAGCTGAGAGACAAGACATGCTAATCACTGTCACAACAGCTCTCTCTCTCTCTCTCTCTCTCTCTCTCTCTCTCTCTCGTCGGCAGCCTTGCCAATAGCTAGGGTTGAGAGCTCGAAAATTTTCCGTAAATTGCGCAGTTTCAAGAAGAAACAATAAGTTTCCGGAAAAATAGCGGTACTTTTCCGGGAAAATTTCGGAAATGTTTATTACTATTTATTATTATTTTTATTACTATTTATTACTATTACTATTATTACTGTATATTATTATTATTATTATTATTATTATTATTATTATTATTATTATTATTATTATTATTATTATTATTATTATTACTACTACTACTACTACTACTATTTATTACTATTCATTTGTTAGGAATTTGTTAACAGCAAAGCTAAAATTGCAGTGTCCGTATTTTCAGTAGCTGCCAAATTAATGTTTTTATTCATTTTTGTCGCAATGTCATCTAATTTTTCTGATATGAGTGCTAATTAACAGCATACATGAACTTACAGTAGCAGTCAAAAGTAATTGCCCGGTATTTAATTCATGAAATTTCATATAATTGTAAACTTATAAAATGTCGTTAATTTTTTATCAGAATCGGTATAAATTAGTTGCTAAGGCACCTTGGTAACAGATTTTGGCGGTTTATTTAATTAATGATATTTGCCAAAACATATAATTAAACTTCGTATTTTTATCTGTGGTAATTACTTTTGCCCACTACTGTATGTTAACCTCTAATCTCTAACAATATGTAGGCTATGCTGGAACGTTTCCAGAATTTTTCCAGAATTTTTCCGGATTTTTTCCCGGCATTATATTTTTCCGAAAAGTTACAACCCTACCAGTAGCCTACAGCGTTAATTTCCATCTCCTCTTGTTATGTATATTTAAATTAAAACGCTATAGAAATTTCTGTGTTTTTACTTACTTATTTAAATAAATATTTATAGTTGAATATTGGTCTCTCTCTCTCTCTCTCCTTTGGTCTTTGTCTTTGTCAGCGCGTAGCCGTGAGGGCGCACGGGGTTCCCATTGACCGTATTCTGACTGGGACCAATAGTGAGATTTGTAAAAAAACTATGAGAAATGTTTTTGGTGTGGAGTAGAAGGGGATTGTTGACAGAATCAATATACTTAGATTTGTTATTAACTTTAGCCAAACACTAACAACCCACAAAAAGTATGCACCAGAACTTGCAGTCTCATTCTAATTGGCCTATTACTCAAAATATTTGCGGGCTGGAATTAAGCCCCAGACCTCGCTGGGAGAACCCATGACTGTCCCCAACCTCAGCCCCTAGTCCAGGGGTGGCCAACCTTTTGATACAAGTGGACCGTTAAAAATTTTGATCAGCAAGCGAAGTGACCAAGACAGTGATGACAAGACCAAGGCCAAGACCGAGACACTGGCCAGTAAGACCAAGACCAAGACATTAAAAAATACTGTCTCGAGACTGTCTCGAGACGAGACGGTGTCTCGAGACGTCACATCACTGCTGAGGGCCTCCAACCAACAGCCTCCGGCTGGCCACCCCTGCCCTAGTCGCAATAAATGGGATGTGCCGATCGTGTGTGTATGTGTGTGTGTGTGTGTGTCTGTCTGTCTTCATGTCCATTGGCGTATCCATAGCAGTGGCGGCGGTTGGGGCCTTCGCTGATCAGGACAAGACTAGTGGTGAAATTCTTTGAGGAACATTGAGACCAGTTCTGTCTAATGGAGGGTAATGATAAGTGGTTGCCGAATGGCTGTCTTATCGTCTGCAAAATTACAAAATTTGAATCTAGTATTGAATGCATTTATGGCGCCTGGATCGGCAGATCCCGCAAGGAAAGCTGATGATCACTGGCGGCTGGCGCAGCCACGATGCGCAAAGGGGACAGAAGCCCTATTCGGCAAGGTTATCTCTAGGATTATCAATTGGGGAGGGTTGTTGTTGATATATTCTGGAGTCCCCTCCCTCCCATTATGGCGAGCGATAGCACCCTAACTGCATCATAATTTAGAGCTGCATCATAATTAGAAGGTGCTGCTCTCAGATTGGGGGTGTTGGCGGTGTTAGGGGTGTAAACATATCTCTGCTATTCGGGCTCGGACTAGTCGTAAGATCCGTGCAATGATGATGATGAAAATATTTTATCTTTGGGGAGCTAGATGATTGCCTTATGTAGTCTGAAAATATGCTCCAAATCTCGAGATTTTAATATAATGTTGCTTCCAAATATTTCGGCTCTGGCTCCGTCCCAAACCCCATTGGGGAACTCACAACGCTCCGCCAAGCCCCTAGCCGGAACAGGAAATTTCAGTATGTGTGAGTCTTGGTTCCTCTCCCATTCCGAAACCATGACTATGCCATTGGTCTTAATTATTTTTAGTATATTTAAATGATTTAAATGATCCATTTTCTTGTTGTCTGTCTTACTTTATCATTATCCAATCTCGACTTGTCTCTTTCTTAAAAACAAACTAAATCAGAGGCGCATTGGCCCAGAGTCATGGAATTCATTTAAAATCAAATTTTTTGGAGGAATAAACGGTTTCGCGTTCCATTTTTTCATTCGAAGTTTCTCCGGTTAATTTCTGTCGCTCGATGTCTGTGTATTTATCCGTTCGACTAGGCTACAGTTGGTCAGATGGAGATAAGCTGTAGCTCAAGTGCATCTAAATCTTCGCCATTGTAAAACAATTTGCCAACTGCAGCAGATCACGATTCATCAAAGTAGGCTTGGAACGATGCATCTCCATGGTAACTGCAGCAATATTGATAAAATAAGGGGAGGACATACTGGTCGATATTCTTGTGAGAATCTGTAGAGGCGTGAGGGAAACTGGAGGCGAACGAAGTGTGTCAACAGCTGATGACACAAGACCATCTTCAGCATCGATTTCTCAGTGCTGGTGTTCGCCATCTGCCGAATGTTATATTAACGGACGCCTATGCAAACGCCGCCATTGCTTAGTCCTTAGTCTAAGTCTCTAAGATGTCGCTTGTAGCGCTGTTCATTACAAATTTCTTTCAAGGCTGGCGGCAAAAATTATTATATAGTATGAATGTTGCTCCAACCTCTGTTTAAAAGACTTCGAGATGAAGATCGATGGAATGACAAGAATTTACAAATTGACAATTGTGCTAAATAGAAGAAGGTATACTATTTAGAGGGATTAGAAAATTATTCAACATAATCAAAAGAGCTTTCAGCTTTAATTTACTCAGACTGAATTAAGCAGTTTTTCAATAATGAACGCCGCTGATGAAAGATAAATGTTGCCCCATCATGCACTAAAAGAACAAACAATAGACTGAGTGACTGACAGTCAAATGAAAATATTGCAGATATTATTCGGATGAACAATTACATTAATGCACAATTTTCTGCAATGGTAGAAACACTATTTTCTAACTGGGAAAATTCAAGACACACCTGCTCATAAAAGCACAGACGATTTGATTACAGGTCGATGTGCAAAGAAGCAGTCTTCGACTGTATAGGCCTAAGTCTATTGAAGCTTCTGAAATTTTGCCTTTTCAATGATAATCGGATTGAAGATTTTGAAGAGCAACCCTTGTTTCATTACTTTAACGGTTAACCAAACGAAATTTTAACATTTTGATATATTTTTCTTCTTATTAGCAGTTTCTTACCAACGCTCGCGCAGGACCGGCCTTAGGCACAGGCAAAGCAGGCAGTTGCCTAGGGCGCCAAGATCCAAGAGGCGCCAATCCTTGCCATTTTAAAGAGATTTAATTACAACGTCTATTTTTATTTAAGATCAAAACGTTCGCTTATGGAACAGATTAAATAATAATTATTGTTTGTTTCCATTCAAGTTATTCCGATTCAATTCATATTTCGAACCTTGATAATCAGAAGTTGAATATTAATACTGTTTTAGCGCACTTTTTGACTGATTCATCATTGGAGGAGTAACCGTGATGCCACAGGGGTCCGAGTGGGGAGCAGAGGGCTTTAAAATAGCCTTGCGCCATTTTGGCTAGGGCCGGCCCTGCGCTCGCGAATAAGCTGGTGCACTGTGCCAAGCTTTAAAATAGCGCTATGCAAATTTGTTAGACTTATTTATGCGCTTTTTGTGCTGCAAAAATAAATATTACCAATAAAATTGAAAACATTTAAACTCGGAACGTTACAAAGAATTTCCGGCAGTGCCATTTTGGCTGATTTCACGTGTTTGTACGTGCTTCGGAATATCAATCAATCAAACAATCAACTTCTATAGCGCCACTATCATAATGCCCAGGGCATCAGCCGATGGCGCACCAAATCCAAATAGCATTAGAGCCTGGTCAAGCCAGAAGATCAGTCCGAAGCGGAGGGAGAGTAATCTAAGGGGGATAAGCCCAGTCAAACAGATATGTTTTAAGGCCAGATCTCAAAGATGATAAGTTGTTAGTTATGCGAAGTGATGTTGGTAGTTAATTCCAGAGCTTATGGGCGCACACTGAGAAACAACACAACTAGTGCCAATGACTGTGCGAGAGTAGGGAACAACAAATGAAGATCCTGATGAATATCGCCGTTCTTGGCAGTTTTACCAACGTCTTGCGCTTCATTTTTGCGCTAATCGCACGAATTGTCGCCTGTTTGTCGTTCTCGAAGAGGTCGGCGACCGTCTCTGCGCTTTCTCTGCGCTGAACGGATCGGATTTATGTTGCTCGGTGTCGGCGTGGTTGGTCCGCCATTTTATCTAAGCCGCCAGCCGGTCGACGTAGTTTCTACGGGCCATTGGGCAACGACTGTTCCGGTCCTCGTATACTGGGGTCCATCTCTGGTCGGTTCTGTCAAGTTCGGCGATGGAGCACTTCTCGCAGAAGACCGTCCTCAGGAATTCGCAGTCTGATTTCGCCACGCGGAGAATTTCTCTCAACATCTAATGATTCTAATTGGTCCTCCAGCATCCTTTCTTCTGCGTTTCACTGACTCGTCAATTGAACGTCTTCTTGCGGAAGACCGCCTTCTTAAGGTTCCACCGCCCGATTTCGCGACAGACAGCGAATTCTTTCGTACCATTCGAGCGTTTTTTCTAAGACCAACATTTTCAATTCCTCACTTATTTGTCAACGGTGTAGACCTATTGCGCTTGGAAACATTTCACAGGTCAGTGGCGGTTCCAAGAACTCTTTGTGGTGGATGCAATGGATTTCATCAGAGGCTGACGCGATGATAATAAATTTCTGTTGTGCTAAAAACCACTGTCACTCGTATTCCCTTCTATTCAATTTTTATGGATAGTACAATTCAGAGATATCCATCATCGAATCGGCCTTATTGATGTCTTTATCTCGTAACTATACTAAGAGACGTGTCTTTGATAAGAATTTGACTTCTGGTCAGTTATGAATGACGGTCACGGTCTCGGGCCATGACTAAGGATACTGAGTCAGTCTGATGCGAAGCTAGGAGGTAAAATTAAACAATCTCATCTGCAGTGTATTGATCGGGACAATCGATTGATCGAAGTGTAGCATATACCGTAGTAACCGTACACGAGACAAAAACTGCCCCCAATTGCTACATTTGGGCAGTTCGACTGCGTCGATTCAATGTGTTCGCCGAGTCTCTCTGGACGCATTCTGCCTACGAGTCGTAATAATACAACGGAGTAAGTTATCTGCTGCAGCTTTTTCAATTCGTTAAACACGCCTGTTCGCGGATAGACAAGAAGTGTGCAAATATACAGAATGCTTGGATTCTGTCAGGCAATAATTGTTCAAAGATAGTCATAAAACATCATCTGTGTAAATGTCAGACGCTCTATTAGCCCTTGTCTTTGGCCCTGGATAATGAGAAAACAGCAGATTTCGTCGTTCACTTCCGCTTGTCATTAAGTGAATCGAAACGAATGACTTAGTAGTCTTATAATTTCCTTCGTCCATTATGTCAGTCACGCTACACAGCAGATGTTGGACAGCGTCGTTGCTATATGCAACCAAACTTTAGAATCGGCGGAGCTTTTGGCGAAACGTCCTCATTGCCTGCACATTGTACCCTCCCCTCGCCCCAACCTCACACCCTCCCCACTCCGCACCCCTCTCCCAACCCATCTCCGCTCCACCTCCGCTCCACTCCCACCGGCCCCAACCCCACTTCCCGTTCCCAAACCCACACAACCCCGCTCCAGAACCCGCACAAACCCCTTTTCTCCTCCCAAACCTTCACAGAGTAAAAAGTTGTGTAACGTTACACCAAGACTTGGTGGTAATTCAGCTGCCACCAAAACCAACCAGGTGTAAAGTTAACACCATTTTTGCTGATGGTGTGAAGATGATAACACCAAAGATTGGTATGGACTGTCAATCAAAACAAAGACAATGAACCAGGTGTAAAATATGTTTACACCATGCTTTGGTGTAACCTCGAAAAAACTGGGTGTAAATGTTATGTTATCCCCAAATTTTGGAGTAAGTTTCCCAGAAAGCAGGAGTAGGGTTACATTAACATTGTGTAAAGTTGACACCAGGCTATGGTGTGAATTCGGGAAAACTTGGTTTAAGTTTCCCCCAAATTGTTTTAAAGTGGAATAGTGGATACATACAATTTAGGCCTATAAAAATAAAAAGCACATTAGCATAACAAAGCAGAGAGTAAGTTTACCCCGAAAGCAAAAGTAGGGTTATATTAACATTGCGTTGCATGCAAAACCTGTACCGCTATTTAGGGAGTTCTAAACCGGCGAAAGAAAGGTGTGCTAAACTCACTATCTTAATATTGCTCTCTTTTTTAACGTCTTGTGCCATATACCGAATACTTGTTTCTTTGCTTCCCTACACTATTTTGGTAATTATTACAGTATCTATGTATTATTTCTATAGGATATCAGGCTTATTTATTATTTATTATTAATTCTTTTCACTGCTATTTTCTGATTTCGCCACACTATAGGTTACTCGACTAGGGTAACATTTACACTTAAATTCGTCGTAACGTTACACAAAATTTTCTCGGTATACACTTCAGTGTAACCTGGTGTAACGTAACACGTAGGTTACTCGACTAGGGTAACATTTAC
Organism: Metaphire vulgaris; assembly: GCA_018105865.1. Taxonomy (NCBI): domain Eukaryota; kingdom Metazoa; phylum Annelida; class Clitellata; order Crassiclitellata; family Megascolecidae; genus Metaphire; species Metaphire vulgaris. The sequence goes on along the minus strand of CM030860.1, from coordinate 4,624,972 downwards.
ACTTAAATTCGTCGTAACGTTACACAAAATTTTCTCGGTATACACTTCAGTGTAACCTGGTGTAACGTTTGTCTGTCTCGACTAAGGTAACATTTACATCTTAAATTCATCTATCTACGTTACACAAAATTCTCTCTGTCTTCCTCCTCCGACCCCCATCTGTTTGTCTGTCTGGTCTGTCTGTCTATCTCTCTATCTATCTATCTATCTATCTATCTATCTATCTATCTATCTATCTATCTATCTATCTATCTATCTATTAATTGCGTCAGCTACAACATCATCATCATCTCGCCTTGGGATCAGGGGCGGCGCCAGACGTTTGAGAGTGGGGGGTTAGGGTTAACCCTAGGGTTAGGGTTAGGGGTAACTCTAATTCCCCCCCCCCCCCATTGATAATTTTAGAAATAACCCTGCTTTCTCCTATTCTCTCGCTTTAGACACTTCCCTTCCCGGCTGCGTCTAGCGCGGCCTCCCTTAGAATGGGGGTCCGGGGGTTTCTCCCCCGGAAAAATTTTTGAAATCGTAGATGCTCGTACGCGTGTTTTAGAGCATTTTGGACACAAAATCACAGGCCTGGCATCAATAGGTTCCATGTCTATGATGTCTGTAATTTCTTATGCTTAAGTCAATTTCAAATTATTCTGCCTCGATTATGTGCGTGTTAAGTCAAAAATGATTTGTCTTTGGCCCATGCTATTGTCAATGTAACTAAGAGCTACTGCTCAATCAAATCTTGAAATCTTGTTTTAAATCGCTGTAAATCTATTCAGTGTCACAACTCACAAGTAGCAAAAGGCGACAAAAAGTAGACAGCAGGCAAATAAATTGCTGATGAAAACTTCAAACCACTGTTACTAGTTAAAAAGCAGTAGGCTAGTTAAGCCATAGCAATTAACAGACATCCAATACTATCAATCATGGTTCAGTTATAGGTCTTGTACAATTGCTGGTTCACCGACATTTGCGCGACCGACATTAGCGCGTATTTCGAGGAAGCTCGAATTGCGCCATAAATTACAGTATAAGTCATCCGTGCTTTAGTAACTGTAGTCTTAATCATAACCCAAAGTCAAACCCTCACTCTAACCCTAACCCTAACCACAATATTATCAACTAACGTAATATCGCGCAAATGTCGGTCGCGCATTTGACGGGTCACCCAATTGCTTCTGGTCTCATATATATATAACACTACATTTAATAGAACTTTGCTCGCCTATCCAGTCGTTCAGCAAAGGTGTTTATGAGCTTTTCAATATCCAATGTACGATTCTGGTGAACAAACAAACGTTTAAGCCCGCAACGCCATCCTGTAGCCTAGATATATACAGTTGAGAACGCTTGATACTTACACTGTAGACTAGTAGAACCGATCCTCAATCATCCCATACCCTCCCCCCTCACCAAAAAATTTCTCTGCAATTTTGCACGAATCTCACGGGTGGCCCGATGGCAAGTGGGGGGTTCAACCGCCCCCCCCAGCCCTCCCGTGGCCCCGCCACTCAGTGGCGTAACGTGGGGGGGGGCGGGGGGGCACTTTGTTGAGTGCCCCCCGGGCCCCGGGCTGGGGGCCCAAAGAGGGGTCTAAGCTAGGGTTAGGTTAGGGTTAACCCTAAGACTTCTTAACCCTAACAACCCTAACCATAGAAATGAACGGTGCTGACGACCTTTTTTTTTTTGCTCGTCGGCTCGAAACTTTGAAACTTTGGGGCCCCATGACAAAGATGCCCTCCGGGCCCCCAAAAGTCACGCTACGCCACTGCCGCCACTGCTTGGGATTATATATGCTTGTTTCTTTTTTCCTTGGGTCGATTCCTTCTACGATGCTCACGTCGCTGTAAGATTTAGAATGCTTCTCATATATAAGTACAGCATATGGGTAAATTTAGTATAATCTTTGACATTAAAACTTCGTGCGCTCCAGACCATAATTATTGAATATGGAGAGCATGTCAATCGATCATTTCCAGTGCTCTTGACTTTGTCGTATGAGTCGTCGATATGTCAGATCAGCCCAACCAACGCGCACCCGATACAATTACCGGATGTCAACAACTTAACGTTTCATCGATGAGAAGTGAACATTCCGATTTGCAAACGGATGATTACGATTTTTAAGAAATCTAAATAAAACGACACGTCAGAAAAAGAACGATCGAACACTGGCTGACGTCATCATACACTTAGCGACTAGTGACGTAGTTGCGTAAGTAAGTACAGTTTGTTTGACTGAACATTGACTTCTGTCGCATCGTTTCTCTTCTGCTGTGGATTAATTAGACACTGGGACAGGAATTTTGCAGATTGGTAATACGCCAGAGGCCCAGGGCACAAAGCTGACGGAACGAGATCGACTCCCGTATAGGAGCCCTAAGGTCGACGCAGCCTTCGTTTGCCAGTTGGCAGTGCTAAGATCAATTAAGGATGGCAACATTGCTAAGATGGCCGTAGACTAGCCATCGTTCGCCTATGACCTATGAATGGCTTAGCCACCTAGGTGACCCGTCAAATGCGCGACCGACATTTGCGCGCCGACATTTGCGCGCCGACATTTGCGCGCCGACATTTGCGCGATATTAGTTGGGTGGCCGCACTGGCCGGAAGATTCGGTACCGGAAGATTCGGGACGGAAAATTCGGGACGGAAAATTCGGTACCGGAAAATTCGGTACTGGTCATGGAAGATTCGGTGCCGGAACATTGGGAACGGTATTTTAGGATGGCAAATTCGGTTACATGTGTTAGGCACTGGCTCTACCTCTCTCACCCCACCTCCCTCCACCCCATCTCCTCTTCCCAATCCCAGGGTCCCTCTGGCCTTGGGTGGTGTATATACTTATGTATATGCCCCTATATATTTAGGTAGAATATCTAAGTAGAATTTAGGCAGGTATACTATTGATAATTATATTCATTTTACTGATTTATACAGTTTTAGGACTAGGGTTAGGGTTAGGATTAGGGTTATGGCTACTGATTTGTATGTCGAACATCTACCGATTTATCCGGTACCGAATTATCCGGTACCGACTTATCCGGTACCGAATCTTCCACAAGTAAAATTTTGGTGCCGAATTCTTCGGTACCGAATGTTCCGGGAACCTATTAGTTTATATAATTGGGGCTAGGGTTAGGGTTAGAGTTAGGGTTATATTTTGGGTTATGATTAAGACTATAGTTACTAAAGCACGGATGACTTTTAATTTATAGCGCAATTCGTGCTTCGCTCGAAATACGCGCTAATGTCGGCGCGCAATTGTCGGTGAACCGCCACCTATTGACCATGAAATCGGGGATCAGCATCGGACCCTAAAAGGTCATGTAAGCCTATGGGTTGTCTTTACCTTTAGTTAAGCACTGCATAATTTTCCAACTCCTTTAGAGACTGCAGCACAAAATGGTCTCCGAAAAACCTGACAAGCAAAAAAACGTTATCAACTCTCCAAAAACAGCCTGACAAGAAAAAAACGTTGTCAATTTTAAAAAACACCCTGGCAAACAAAAAACCCTTATCGTCACCGGATCTGGGCCCCTAAAAACTTCATGGGCCCCGATACAATGTACCGGCTGCACCCCCCTCTCCTCAGGCCTGGCTGCAGACGTAGACAGCGAAGACTATATGACCCTAATTTGTCTAAGTTGGTAGAAGCAGGAACGAAATAAGAGTCGTCCTTAAAGTACGTCACGCTGTGTTTGGCCATTTTGTGCTGCAGTCTCTAAAAGGAGTTGGAAAATTCGCTAGGAAATACGTGAACAGTTAGAGGAGCTCTAATTATTGAAAAAAATTGACATTTTTCGGCCCAAAAGTCTTGAAGCAAAAACGGACGCTTTAGTCTGTGTCTGCTGTGTGTTCCTCGATCTAATACTACTCCCTACCTACCTCCTCAGCCAGGGCTTCTATCCCTATTTAGTTTTGTGCTTTCAAAACCGTTATATAAACTATTAATAAGCTAAATGAGCTACTAATCTGAACTGAACCAGACTGATATGGATTCAAACAGAGGCGTCATTTAAAGTAGGCCGGGGCCCACTTCGAAATGAAAAAAAATAATAATTTGTAATGTATTAATGTTAAAAATCAAAAAATTGTCTTTGAAAAATATCAAAACAATGCAAAAATTGGTCTCAAAAATTGCCCCAAATTTCCCAACATTTTGCAAAAATTTGCAAAAAGTAAAATTTGCAAAAAATGCCAAAATTTGCCAACAAATTATCTCGCCTCCTAGAAAAGTTGACGCTACTGGATTCAAAATAACACTGACCGTGACGTAATCAATGGTACATGATAGCTATGCCTAACACAAAGAATAAACATCTGAATAATACTAAGTCTACAAGGGAGAAAAATTAGCAGGGGAATTTGTAATTTGAGGGGGGAATTTGTAATTTTGGGGGGGGAATTGAGCCCGGCTGCAAGGGGGGATAGAAGCCGCTGCTCCCAGCTGCTCATCGGTTTTAGACGAATTTCACGACCGATCCCGATCCGATATGCCCCCCGTGGCTACGCCAATGAATCGCTGGTCGAAAGCGTCGAAATTCAGAAGAAAACAGTTATCCGAAAGCGCTTTCTCGTATAATCTTGACACATGTTCAGCTCATTTGACTCTTTCCTGTCGGCGCTCATTTACTCTGCAACACACAGACGACGAGAGATGCGGATCAAACGCTGTCTTCGCGAGTTGCCTCAAGAGATTTCCTGGCATCTGCTTAAATGTCCGAGAGATTTATTGTAAATGAGAATCAACCGATCGACCGACCGTTTGTAAAAGTCACTCACTCGTGTCTATTCGTTCACTTGATGCATTTCATTTCCAAAATGATTCGTCTAAAATTAACTCAATTTAATTTAACGAAGCTTATGTGTCAGGAAAGAAATAGAGATAAATAAGTAAGTAAATTCTTGTGAAAATCTATAGCGCATTCGAAAGCAGGTACCGTAGTAGCTGCCTAGGCGCTTAATTTACAGCTAAAATAACTATGGCGGAATTCCAGATATCAGTGAGAGGGGAGAGGGAAAGCAGCAAGGCAGATATATGAGAAAAACAGAAAGAGACGTGATTTCAGCTGCATATTTAATAATATTTACACAAATTTATTAAACAATGAAGACGTACGTTCCTATAAAATGATTTTACACATTTAAATCTTGAGTCCGTAAGTTACAGTATGATGACTCGAAACTACGGATTTTTGTCTATCTATCTGTCTGTCTATCTAGTAATACCGGGGATTTGTCGGGAAAAGTGCGTGACTCAGAGGTTATAAAATTGCGGGGGAAAAGTGAGGAAATGTTTCATTTATGCTCCTATACTTCACCTCGCATTTGACGGCGGTATTCAATAATTAAAAATTACAGCTTAGTGCGACCATTTATGCGAAAATTGCGGCGTTTTTGGTCGCGTGCTCCACATTTTCCCGTAAACAGCGGTTGGCGAGCAAAAAATAGCATCTAGCCCTAAATAGGCCACTTGTTCCCTTTATATCTATGTATATATATGAAGAAAATAGCGAAAAGTGCGAGATGAATGATGAAATAGAAAAATGTGCCGGTAAAATTGCGCATATATTTATGCGGAAATCGCAATGCGGAAAAACGGGAGAAAAGATGCGCAATAAACAAATTTGTTAAATATGCGATCGCATATGCGGTCGCAATTTCGCACTAAACCGGCATGACTGTCTATCTGTCTGTTTGTCTGTCTTAAAATCGGTTCGCAATTAGCGAAGCTGTGATAATATACAGTATAATAAGTGTGCTGGCTTACTTTTTCGGAAGACGGAGTGTATCGACCTACAGAGACTCATTTCATTATTGAATACTGACGTCAAGAGTGAAGAAGCCTATATTGCAGACGCCAAATTGCAACGTTGAGGCAATGGAAAGAAACGGAGTGCTTTGTATCGATTGTATATCGCGTTATGACAGCTGCATTGTATGGCCTAAACTCTAAAGGAAGCAAAGACGCGAGAATAATTGAATTTGTGTTGTTTGTCGATCGTTATGAAGTAAGCCTACTCTATGGTGAATATTAATTAGAGAAACTAATTAAGACGGACATTTTGTTTACACGTGAAAGATTTTTATATTTTCTCCAATCAAATGCTTCGCTTCCGACTGTTTCCAATTTCCTTCACTAAGAAAAGAATCCGTTTGACCTTTCGACCCAAAGCAAAAACCAATAAAAGATCACAAGTTCATCGTTTGTTGTCTCATAGGCTACAATATAACCACACGACATCCGTCGCGTGGTTTTAACGAAAGACGTCGGATGAACCTCGACTGCGTGGCTTCGAACCTGTCTCATTTAGAAGAGACCAAAGCACTTTCGTCTGCAGTTGTATTTCTCGCAGATCTTTGTCTCTCTTTAGATGACCGTGCAAATATTGGTCGTTGAAGCGCGCGTGATCATTCTATTGATATTGTTATTTCTGCCTCCTTCAATATTCGGGTCGCACTAGTTTATTTGTTCCTTCTTTCCTGTCATGATTTTTAAACCTTTCATTCCGCGTATCTCATGCGCTGCTTCTCTGCTAGCGACTCCAGCGACAGAACAGCGCCTCAAAACTGCAGGTAGACCCACTACCTGCAGAAAGCTCTGAACTCTCGTGTTCTTTCGTCAACCGTGACGTCATCATCTTGGAAATGCAATTTTTAAAATGAATTCCCTCTGGCAAGTCTTTAGAAATTATAATATCGTTATATCTCACAGAAACGCTACCTGAAATTCTATGGGGAAAAGTGCGATTTCTACATGTTTAGACATAATTGGACAGTAGGCCTTCTCGTCAGCGCTGTTGTAGGCCAATTGGAACTTTGAGTTTTTGAGTGACAGATACACTGTACTTCTTATGAATGATTGCTACGAAGAGAATCATTTGTTCATTGGTAGGAACGCCTTTCTTTGTTAATGTATATAATTATTACTGTTACTATGTTTATTATTAGTGAACTTATGCAGAGCCATTTTAGTAATACATTTGGCATCAGTCGATGGTCGCTCATGTTTGAACCTCGCTGTCAGGTCCAATAAGACCGATTTTCCGACGGAAGCGTCTCTAAATAAGCGTATTAAACAATGTAGAAAAAGTTCCATACGTGGCAGCATGTGGGGCAGTGCAGTGTCATGCCATTATCAGACGCAACATAAATTGCTACAAACTTTATGATACCGTGATGATGTGTGCATGATGGTAGTATTCAGTGTGGTGCAGCATTAAACCATTTAAGGCTTATTTAGCATCTTGTTGCAATCCTACTGGATGCATTTACACAGTGAAGCATAGAAAATTAGCTATAGGAAATATCTACAAAACCACAGTCAATAAAAATGTTCATGGTCATACAGTGCTTATTCTAGGCCTTCTCTGGGGGAATTACCCCAAGTTTTAAAATTCCCCAAAAATTTTATGCGTTGGCTGGGGGATGGAAATCCCCCCAAAGTGTAGAGACATTTCAAAATCCCCCAAATGTCAAGGTGGCTAGAATAAACACTGATGGTCATATTCGTGTTCAGGACACCAAAATACTACAGATTATGTCCCGTTTTAGTCAGTGACATCTTTTCACTGTGTACCAGTTAATTTATTCTTTGTTTTGTTATCTGATATTGATAAACGGATTTGATTAGATTGGAGCGAGATGGGGGTTTACATGCTGATCATTCATTAGGTTAACAATCTAGATTCTAGGTTGGTGTAGAAGTAGTGTGAGGGTGTATTCGCTGAATTGTTATTTTTAGAAGTTGAGGCATAATATGTATTATATGCAGTGCCCATGTAGGTATTGATAGCCTAACGGTTAAGGGTTTTCTTATAGGCTAGTTGTGTCATTGGAGTTTAGAGAATCGTTAAGGTAATTTGAGTTGATTGAGTTGATTGAATTTTGGCTTGTGTTCAGGTTGTGCAGTAATTGACTTCACATTGATTCTTGACGATATTTGAGCTATTTGATAATTTGTCACGGGAATCGAATGACTCGTTAACTGGATTTTGAAGTGTTGCGTGTATCTGAAGTATTGGAGCGTTGGTGGGATTTTAGATTCGCGCTATTGAGATTCCTATTTGGATTGTTAGTGTTGTTATTATTAGATAGAGACTTTGAGAGAGCTATTGGATAATTGGAGAATGCTATTTATTGTTGATGGAGCTATTTTAAAGTTCATGTTGGAAAGTTGATATTAATGCGAAATTGGTGATCTTACGAAAATTTTGGCGTGGCTTATTCTAATGCTCTAAGAAATATTTTGTCGTGCATATAGAATCTGATTATTTGAGATTTTTGAAGTTTAACTTTTGTGTTCTGGTTGGAGAAAATTACTGAAAATGTGTAGATATTTAGCCTACTATAGGCCTATACATGTGCGAATATATACATATATATGTGCGAAGAGCATATGATGCAAATTGTTGAGCTGAAAGTAGACCTGTGCGCCGCCGCCGCCGCCGCCGCCGCCACCACCGCCGCCGCCGCTGATAAAATTAATTATGCGCACCGCCGCCGCCGGTGATAACAGCGGTCAAACGCCGCCGTCGACCCTCAGAGCGTCGGCGCACATGTCGAGCTGAAAGACATCTACAGAGAGATAGAGAGCTTTATACGGACTCTAAACCTATGTGAAAACTTCATTTTGAATTCCAATCTTTTATTGCTAATCTGTTATTTCATTGCGCTTAACGACGGTGGGGCATTTGAGAAATTTAGAAACATTGAGACGGTGTACCCGTTGGGCAGATTGGACGTGCCCCCCACTTGAGTTCATGACAGACTAGAAGCTGAATTCCGGCAAATACGGTTTCATCTGTTTGAAATTGCAGGAATCTTCTGAGCAAATATGCTTGTCTGCAGATGTTTTCCACTGTGCACAATTACTCTGACATTGTTCGCAAGGCGTCTGAGCCCTCGTCCCGGCATGTATATGTCCAGTGAGCACTGAGAGATCGAGGGACTCTTTTTGCCCTGTCTGCATCGCCCTATGCCTTATGAGACACTCGTGGGCCCCAGGTCAGTTGCTGAGAGACAACACTCCCTACTCTTCGTATACTCATAGTAGGCTTGCTAAGTCTCACAATCCTTTGGTACATGCTAAAGGAAATGGCTTCAGACTTATGCCGCATGCAATGTGACAATGTTAACTGAATGTATGGCAGTTAGTAATAGGCACCTGCACAATGAGAGCCCGATAAATTTAGTCTTAGGGTCAGGAAGAACCAGTGATGTTAATCCTTGTCCTGGTCCTTGTCCTTAAGGACTCCTTAAGGACCAATTTGAAGTCCTTGTCCTTGTCCTCGTCCTTGGGGAGTCAGTCCTCGTCCTTATCCTCGTCCTTGGGGGTTCGGTCCTCGTCCTTATCCTCGTCCTTGCAGATCGGTCCTTGTCCTGGTCCTTGTAACTTAGTCCTTGAAAAGTCCTTATAAGGACCAAATTATTTGTATACCATTTTCAATTGTACTGATAATTATGTTCCAAGGTAAGAGTACTATGTGGATTTATATTTTGGCTACATACTTGCGTTGATTTACTCTAAATGTTTAGTCATTGTTTCCTTTATAATACCAGTTGATTCTTTAGCAGAATTCTTTGTTTCCCTGCGACGTCGGCTCCAGTTGAACGAGTGTTTTCGCAAAGTGGTCTCATAATTAGACCTCACCGTGTGTGCATGACTGATCAGCTGCTGGAAACACTTTTTCATTTATTATTATTATTATTATTATTATTATTATTATTATTATTATTATTAAACTTGACAATTTCTTATTATTAGTAACATAATTGTAGCTAGGCTGGTGGTAAAGTCAAAGGCGCATTTGAAATGCAGCATTGCTGTTGACTACATTATGTTTTTTTTTTAAATTTGCTTTTCTAATTTTGTGATTCGAATTGAAATTGTGTTTGGTTTTTTCCTATCCGACTTTTTTGTCTGACAGAGGTTGGTCCTTGATCCTTGTCCTTGGGGGTCAGTCCTTGTGCTTGCGGGGTAAGCCTCGTCCTTGGAAGGTCGGTCCTTGTCCTTATCCTCGTCCTTGGGGAGTCGGTCCTTGTCCTTATCCTCGTCCTTGGGGGGTCGGTCCTTGTTAACATCACTGGGAAGAACTCAGAGTAAGTATTCAACGCCTAGCCTCAAGGAAAATATGCTGACGACCTTGATGCTCGAAAACGGCCTCCAACAAGAAATTGGTAACGTTAAAGTTGCTGCGATGGCATCTTCGTGTTTTGCTGTTTAAGAGTGGCTAAGGCGACGCTATGCCTTGCTTTAAATAACAGCTGCCCAGTAAGATAATCGCCCAATCGCAACCGGTTCACGGCGCAGAGACTGGGTGCGCTGGCAGTGGATGCTATAAGCATCATTCGCCATGCAGTGAGTTCCGTCGTCGCAGTCCGCTCTGGAGTGACTACTTGGCTCTTTGGCCTTTCATTGGACATTTGGCGTCGATTCTGTCACTGTCTCGAATCTGTGTAATTGTTAACCAATCGGCAATCCCTCGACGGAAAAGAAATTCTTAGGCGGATTACTTCGTCTTCTTCGATAATTTTAATCAGGGTATGCACTTCGAACGATATGATGATTTAAATTAATTCATCCTTTCGTTCATTCACTCATTCGTTCGTTCGTTCGTTCATCTGCAAAAGCATCGAGGTCGAAAACTTTTAGTTGACTAAAAAGGCGCAATCATTTGTCGTCATAAGCGTTTAGCTCGTGGGAAATAGCTCCCTATACTTCGTCGTTAGATATCCATTCCCAGTGGGCGTTTCGATTATATAGTCGTGTACGACGCTATTTAAGAGACAGTTTAACTGGTCATTCTTCCCCTTCGCCCTATCCCGCCATTGACATTGCATGGCTGTGTTTCGACATCGGCAGAGAAGACGATCGTCGGAATGAAGGCACGATTTTAAAGTTTTCGCTGTTTTTTAACTGACAACAGCTCTGAAGAAGGTGAACACAGCATCGGTCAGTCGACCCAGAATTAAGTAATTATACAATGCAATTTAGAACAGATTGCCGGGTGGAAAGCAGGCTTTTGGTCATAGTCTAACCTACTAGCAACTGAAGCCTGAACCAGAGATTTGGCTACAGGCAGAGAAAATGAAGAATGAATAACCCTAATTTGTCTAAGTTGGTAAAAGCAGTAAAACAGGACAGGAGAGAGAAAGAGAGAGAGAGAGAGAGAGAGAGAGAGAGAGAGAGAGAGAGAGAGAGACTAAAAATGTGATGCGATGAGTTTGGTTCTGAAAAATGGACCCATGGCCATCTCGGAGGTAGGTTAAGCTTGGTCCTCCGCTCTGTACCGACCTGACCTCTCTCTCTCTCTCTCTCTCTCTCTCTCTCTCTCTCTCTCTCTCTCGGTCCTGCTATTTGCAAAAATGTTCTCGGTTTGGATGTTCCTTAGAAACACTTTAGAACCGTTTGATGAGACATCTTCTGACCGAGCTCAACGACGCAAACAAAGACTGTTTTAGAAGTTGTTCCGTCAATTCCATCGATCACCCAAGCAGAACGACATTACCTGGCCGTGAATATTCTCTCGTCGTGACAACTCCCATGCATCGGTTTCGACGCCATGTCTTGATAGGCCGCAGTAGTTATGATTCTCAATTGCCAACATGACGATAGGTTACATAATTCAGTGGGACGCGTCGTTGAAATATTAATTATTCCGTTTCCAGTTGAATGCTATGTTCGGAGAAATGAACCTTGACGTAACTTGAACACCTTCACCTTTCGCTTTAATATGCTAGAAAAACGTCAGCTGAATGTCGTAAATGCACATTAAAGCAAGTTTTGAATATTCCTCTAATCCTCCCTGCATGAAATCAGAAGTCAAGTCGAAAAACCGGCACTTCGACTCTAAAAATGCAGGCGCCATTATTGATTGGGGGTAACAGCCACGACCGTTCCTCAGCCTTATTTAATTGGGTGCCCCACCTCTCTCTGTCTCTGTCTCTCTGTCTCTCTGTCTCTGTCTCTCTCTCTGTCTCTGTCTCTCTTTCTCTCTCTCTCTCTCTCTCTCTCTCTCTCCCTCTCTCTCTCTCTCTCTGAATTGTCGCCATTCATAGATGCATACAGTGAAGATTGAAGCGAACGTTAACATTTCTCCAGATCTTTTGCGCCTCTTCGTTGTGTCTCGCTTTTTCTACATTTGTTCTGTTTTTGTCCGTTTGCCTATTTCTCATTATGTTTATGTCTGTCTGTTCCTCGGTATGTTTACGTCTGTCCAACGTGTTCAGTACAATCTCACTGACCTCCATCCTTCTAAGAAAGGCCAGCGACGAAACGTGAGGATATTGAATCTGGAGGAGGGAAGCGCAACGAACAGAAGTTCTCTGAACGCTGTAATGAGATGTCATCGATTGAAAGAGGCGAGAACCGAAGTCAGTGCCTAATCCATCAATCATAAATTCTTTTTCAGTCGTGAATTCCTTTTGCCTTTCTGATTTTTAGGCAGGTGGATCGACTCTTTCAGAGCCTGATGACTATGCTCGTATATACATACTGTACTGTATTTGACGTCTTTCGTCTACAGAATTTGACGTCTTTCACGGCACGACCACGACACGGACTGTGTTTATAACTTATGGCCTGTCTTTATTGCAAAGCAAGTCAAATGTCAAATTCTGTCATTCAAGATCCGGGAAGGTTCTTTCAAGTATGAGAATGAAACGAAAATGTAAATATCTAAACGTTTTCACGATCCAGCAAAGGCATCAAGGAAATGGCCATGATGCATTGCTGGATTATTTCAGCGTTTTCGTATTTACATTTTGACTTAGCCTTTCCAATTCATCATTCGCCATTTATTATAACTATTCTATTTACATTTTAACGTTTTTCTACAGACGACAAGAAGTGGTATTTCCAGAGTTGTTCCATCCACAGCTGATGTCTGTTCGGCCTTTTCCAATCACCTTTGCTAAGGCCTTTCAGTCTCGGCTTCTTTTGTTATAATCTGCTCTTGGTCTGATATTAATTAAACAGAATCGATCTGTTTCCAAAATTCAGTATTCGCTGTTGCAAATATTAAGAAAATATGAAGAAAAAGAGGGTCAAAAAGCTTCAAAGAGGTAAAAAATTAATTAAAAACTAAGAGTAGCCCTGTCCTATGAGTCCCATGGGATGGGACGGAACAGGGCTGTTCCATCCCATCTCATCCCATGAGACGAACCCCATGGGATTCCCGTCCCGTCCCATGGACAAACCTGCACTTTTCTCTTGTTCTGCGAGAACTTCAAAAAGTCTATTTGTGGCCCGCGGTCTGAGCGCTTGTTCAATGTTCACCAGTGCTTCATTTCATCATTTCTGTCAAACGATGCCTAGACTGAATTCGTCTCTTCTTGGTTTTCTTGTTCTGTGTTTTCTTCTTTTTCCTCTTCTTTCTCTTCCTCTTCTTCTCCTTCTTCTTCCTTCTCCTCCTCCTCCTCTTCTTCTTCTTCCTCCTCCTTCTCCTTCTCTTCTTCTTCCTCTTCTTCTTCTTCTTCATCTTCTCTTCTTCTTCTTCTTCTTCTTCTTCTTCATCTTCATCTTCTTCTCCTCTTCTTCTTCTTCTTCTTCTTCTTCTTCTTCTTCTTCTTCTACTTCATCTTCTTCATCTCCCGTTCCTTCTTTCGCTCCTTTATTCCATTGTCACTTCACACGAAACAGGCACTATATCAATGCCAAATGCGAGATCTAATATTGCGCATTTAATTCATCAGGGCGCTGACCTTCAGCAAAAGGAATTGGAGTTCTATTTCTTTCTCTCTAATTACGTGATGGACTACTTCCAGAAGTAATTCCATGGATCAGAGGGAAATTAATGGTACTGCGAATAGCAGAGAGAGATAGAGAGAGAGAGAGAGAGAGAGAGAGAGAGGGAGAGAGGGAGAGAGAGATAGGATGGGAGAGGAAATGAAGGGGAGATGGAGGGAGAGGCGGTATCAGTGTAGCGAAGTGCTTTTATTGAGAGTTTCAATGAAAGACGTTTAAGAGTCTTGATGTCGATGCATCACTGACGCTGTCATTCATCAGCAAACGATCGAAACCGATGCTCAGACATCGACCACCGACCGTTCTTAGAGGCGGCGCTTCACAGGTGGCATCTGCGCAGACGACAGAAACGCCGCCACAAATTGGCAGCGACGTGTGTCGGGATGGAAGAGGTGTCAGCGCCGACCGACCGACCGACGCTGCCGTTCGGCATTTGATTCATCGAACGGAGAGGTCATTAGACGGGCCGTTTAAAAGAGCATTTACTGATTATAGGCCATTGCCTTTCTCTCCCCACCCACCCACCCACCCACCCACCCACAAGCAGGCCGATGTCGACGTACGCCGACCGACGTCCGTTGCCTTTTTGAACGACGTCCATTCGACCATTTAGCCTGCCGTCATCAGATGCACAAAAACCGCTCCGTCTATCGTTGAGTTTTAGTTTTGTTACATGTCAGAATTCGTCCTACAATGATTTTTTCAAAATTTCCATCCCATTCACAAAACACTGAATTAAATGACAGCCAATCAGCTGCAGGTCAGCCACGTTGAAACCGTCAAGCAGTCAGCCAGCAAAATCAACTAACACTCAGAAGACAACATATCTCCCTTCTTTCTACTTCTCTATCTCCCCCTCTCTCTCTCTCTCTCTCTCTCTCTCTCTCTCTCTCCGACGGCATTTCTATTCTAGTTTCAGTGGATGTAAACTATATATATATATATATATATATATATTATATATATATATATATATATATATATATATATATACAGGGCATATCCCCTGGCTGCTGGAATCAGCTTCCCCTTCCCTGTCTTCCCTTCCTTCTCCTACCCCTAAACGGGGTCTGGCAGGGATTTATCTACATAACATTATTATTATTATTATTATTATTATTATTATTATTATTATTATTATTATTATTATTATTATTATTATTATTATTATTATTATCATCATCATCATCATCATCATCATCAATTTGTATAGCACTATGTGCCTAGCGAAGGCCATAGTCAAGAGCGCTTTACAGAAGCCTCTGATAGGAAATGCTAAAAAGATGCGTTTTGGGTTTAGTTGCAAATCGGTCGGGGGTGGTCTCTCTAGTTATTTCTTCCGGGAGGGAGTTCCAAAGTATAGAGTTCCCTCTCGAGGCAGATCTATTCCCAAATTTGGCCGTCTTAGACGGGGGTGGAACAGCAAGCTGGACTCGGCGGCTTGATCGTAGTTGCGAGCGTCTGTCAGATAGCGGGGGTCGGTGCACCGGTCTCGATAAATACTCTGGTCAACGCGGCAGAAGCGGATCTAGGGGGTCAGAGAAGTACAGAAGTCTCCGGGCGCCGAGGTGGGGGGCGCCAAAACTGGTTTAATGTAGGATGTTCCGCTACGGGCGATCTTTTTTTGCTTGTCAGGGTATTCGCAAAGTTGGATGAAGGGGCGTCAAAATGGGCAGAACGGCGCCTTTTTTGCTTCTTATGATTTTCGTCAAGTCGAGGGGCGCCATCAGTATGTTTTGTCCCCGGGCACCGGATAGCCTAGCTCCGCCCCTGCAGCGCGGGTCGTGCAGAGCTCTGAACTTGAGCCAGCATCGTTTAACTGTTATCCGTTCAGGGATCCGGAGCCAGTGAAGGTGGTCTCGTAATGGATCTCTCGGGGGTTCTTTCTCCAAACCAGGAGAAATTCTCCAAAAATTATAACGGAAAATATTTCGTATTATAAGGATTAGTGGAGAAACTCAGCATGTGTGACTACTGCTTATAAGCTTAGTGAATCCTTTGTCAAATAATATAATAACTAACGACAAAGCGGCTTCAATACTAAAACCAAGCCATTAGTGAGAAATCACAGTCGTTTTGTGCATAGAGTCTGATGGAATCCTATCAAATTCTCTTATGATGCGCTGTATTCGGTCATTTTAAATCGTCGAAGAAGCCTTGTGCTGTCGGCGTCCGATTGTCTTCCTGTTGTTCCGTTTGTCCAACGAAATCGAGATTTATTTTCGGCGAGGAGACGAAGATCATCAGCAGATGCGTGTTGCAATAGTCTAGGCTTCAATTGGTCGCTTAGTGTATGCGTATCTGCTAAAAATAATTACCAAAATACTGTTGCTAAATACTACAGACGTTGTATGAGAAAAATAATGCGCGCGAAGTAGACATCGATAAAAATTATAATTAGTAAAGAATAATATCTATGATATTAAGATCCTTGTTCTGTATGTCTGTTACCTTCAAGCGTTCTCATTAGTTGACGAAGAAGCGTTTGACGAAGCGTACGTTTAGCACGGTTTAGTCGAGTCATTGCAGCGTCAGAGGGGTAGGCGTGGGACGACGTTGCTATTGGTAACAATTGTTCGTAGCGTGCGGCGACGTTGCTATTGGTAACAATTGTTCGTAGCTTGAGGAAATTGCGCAATTTTAACGTACATTTTAACGTACACAAAAAATACGTGTACAGCGTCACAAATGGTCACAGTTGCGTGATTTTAACGTACATAGGCCTAATTATTACGTGGCGCAGAGCTTGGCTAGGTGGCGATCTTTGAAATGTTGTTCAGCATGAATTCAATGATTGGGTATTAGGTATAGGTATTGGATTAGTATTATCCTGCACTGCGAGCGAAGCGAGCGCGAGCTAAGCGAGCATCTTTCTAGTAATCATAAGAATAAGGTTAGGCCTATTAGACAGAGTGACGGAAGAGAGTGAAAAGAAAGGACTAAGAATAATTACAAAAAGAATAAATCCAAAAAAGACGTATTGTATGATAATAACAGAAAAGAAAGAAATTCCCAGATGTAGACTACAATATACTGCATATTATAGGGGGATAGAAATAAAACAGGTAACACAGTTCAAATATCTAGAAAGCATTTTCACAAGCGATAGAAGGAGTGAAAGGGACTTTGAAACCAGAATAGGGATGGCGAAGACAGCCTTCACACAACTCAAAAAGATCCTCACAAATAAAAACATTACAGCAACACGGCTCAGAATTTTTCAAAGCTACATTTGGGCAGTTCTGATGTACGGGTCAGAAACATGGACGTTGACAAAAACAGCAGAAAGGAAACTGGAAGCTGCAGAGATGTGGTTTCTCAGACGAAGACAAAAAATTCCATGAATAGGAAAAAGTAACTAATGAGGAGGCACTAAAAGCTTTTGGTGTAAAAAGAAAATTGCTAGACCCATAAGAAAGCAACAGTTGGAATGGATTGGAAAACATAGTCATAACAGGAAAAATAGAGGGAAGAGAGCAAGAGGAAGACAAATAATAAAGTATAGGCCTACATACTCTTCTTCTTCAAGTGCCATGTATTGCTACGTCGGTGACCATGGATTTCCACTCTTTGTTTCTGACTTTCCGTTCGATGGCACATGAAGAAGAGAGAATATTGCGTGGTGGTCGACGCTAGTTGTCAGCTGATTTTGATCACAATTTTAGCCAAATCTCAAAGTAGGCTTCAGTTCTGTCTCCAATACACATGGTCGCAAGTCGCGCCATTAGACTTAGAGAAGTGGCTCACTCACGTGGAGCAAATGGCACCAATCAAAATGACTGAAACCGTAAGCATAAGAAAAATGCCTTCAGATAATAATGCTTTTTGTCTCTAGTTCCCAATATTCGGGAATTTAAGTCCAGTGCTTTCTCACGCCACCTTCAAAATCACAGGCGGCGCACTCTATCGGCCCCGTCGGCCCTTTACCGGGTACTTTTAGAAGTAGGCTACCGCGGCCCGCCATAGGCTGAGCCGGGTAATTTTTAAGAAGTAGGCCTAAGAATTTTAATTGTTTGATTAAATGTTCAATTTGTGAAATTTTAGTTGTATTTACATTCACAGTAGGCCTGGTCTACTGCCTCCTTGATATTGTTCTGGAAAATACAAGTGATACGAACGAGAATAGATTTTTGCTCGCCAAGACTTTTTGGGATAAATCAATAATAATAACGCTATTTCCCAGATTAGGTGGCCTTACAATAAATCAATTAGGAAAGTGGCCGTTTTAATAAATCATCATCCACGAATGATGCATCATATATATTTCATCAAAATTTGGATAAATTACTTAGAAAGGTACTGTCTAAGTATGGATGAAGCGATTTTGAAAAATTATTAGAAACACATAGTATAACAAAAATGCACGGCCACCTTATCCAAAACTAAACCATAAAACCCGTATAAAAGGGCCGGCCCTTTTCCCGTGCATTTTCCTATACTGAAATGTTTTCGACGATTGCACGGTAAAAGGGCCGGCCCTCTAATGGGGTATCAATAGAGAAAATTATATATAGGCCTACCATAGCTAGCTAAACCGTACAAGAGGATAAAATAAGCTGTTATTACTATAAATATAGGGCCTATATATAGGCCTATATGTCAGTGTAAGTAAGTAAGTGGGTAATCTAGACTCATGGACTACGGGGAAACTGACAAGGCCGGGGGTAAAGTCAGCTAGGGGTCTGTGGGAGAGCTGTAAGTATGTAGTTTGCCAAAATTTCCAGGGCAGGGAATTTGAAATATCCGGGGAAAAGACCATTTCCCCCTCACGGAAACGGTCTACTTATAAATATTCAAACATATGATAATCATTTAATATATATTTATATTATGCGCATATACGTATTTATGTATACTGTAAATGCCACTAATATATAATATGATATATATGTGACAGCAAGTATAAAAATATAATATGCAATATTTAATAAAGCATAGGCCTTTATGAAAATAGATAATGATAAATGTGCTATCTGCGCGGCAATCGGATATGCTGCTAATCCATATAATATGCTGATCATATCACCATATATACATATATTATAAGGATATATATATTAAGTGCATTAAAAATAACTATATATACCGTATATAATCTCTATACATATTATTATGCGCATATGTGTGCCGATAATATTTATGACACACACATATATATATTATGTATATATATATATATATATATATATATATATATATATATATATATATATATATATATATCAACAGCATACATGATATATTATGACAGCACATATATAGATACAACAGCATACTTAGTCTCATATACATATATATATATATATATATATATATATATATATATATATATATATATATTAAAAGCAACATAATTATATAATATTAGTATGATATATACCTGGCAGCATGTATATGGCAGCATATATATAGCATGTACTTATGCTATATGAAATGTATAGAAATGCTTATCATGTATAGTCTCATATATATATATATATATATATATATATATATATATATATATATATATTAAAGCATAATTATATAATATTAGTATGATATATACCTGGCAGCATGTATATGACAGCATATATATAGCATGTATTTATGCTATATGAAATGTATAGAAATGCTTATCATATATATATATATATATATATATATATATATATATATATATATATATATATATATATATAAACTGCCTTCGTTGTCTCCGTTCATGCCAAACTTCTGAAAGTGGATGGATAGGGCTTCAAAAATGGAGATAATATATGTGTATGTATATAAATATATATACATATATATATATATATATATATATATATATATATATATATATATTCTGCTCTAAGTTTTCAAAGTTTCAAAGTTGTTACCACTGCACTCTTCTATCTATAGCTTTATATGCATATATACTTATATGTGTCTATGTAATGGACGCATATATATAATATAAAATGGACGGAAAGGGCTTACAAAATGGATATAATACATACATAGAACTTGTCATTGATCATGGAATAATGTGCAAGGCGAGCTGGTCCGAGTTTGCAAGAGAGTCCGTGAAATAATTTTTCCTGAACCAGCTCGGAGATGTAAGCGCCCAGACGGAGACCCACAACGAGTTTTGCCAGAAATTGTATCAAATCCCGCAACAATTGGTCGCCCAGAGGTTGTTAGTACAAACATTTGTAGATACTATATATAAGTAAGTAAGTATACTGTATATCTAATTAATTAATTAATTTAGTATTAAAGGTAATTGAACTAATCATGACAATCCCAACCATAGGAACTGAACCATTGGTCGACAAAGTAGCCCAAAAGCCGCCCTATCATCAAAATACTGGGACTTGTTTATCGGTAAGGTATTTTTCCATAAAAGAAACTGTTCGCGTCAAACCGCCTCCATCTAGGCCTAAATTAGCTATAGCGCCGTGATCGATTACATTACGAAAGACAACTCTTTCCAATTATAATCATTTATTAAGACATATAAAACGTGACGTCATGAGCACAATAAGTCCTTTAAACAAGACTTTTCATACTCAATTGACATTTCACTTTACAAGGTTCATTTTCCCCTGTCAATTAAATCAAAAAAGCACTAAGCAGCTTCTGTTAACCTATACACAAAAAAACAATAAATCAAAGCAATCTAAATATCTGCCTTACTTAACAAAACCAATAAGTATTCTGACAGTAAAACACAGAAATACACCCAACCGTAGCAACTTTATTCAAGACATCAAAACATGAGCTCTTACTGGCATTGGAAAAGATATCTAAACAGTATATTTATTCATTGTCAAAACAAATAATACTACGAAATAAATCAAATCTAATGATTAATGTATTGTCCATAGTATTCATCAGATCTCGGATAAACAACTGTACGTACTAATGCTTTTTATGCTTGAACAATAACACACAACAAATATACTGGTTCTCTCCAAATATTATTTAATATTTGCCGCTAATCTAGAAAAAACACACCCAATAAAATCTGAAAAAATCATAACACACAACAAATTTACTATTTTCTCATCTCCATTCCTTAATGATCAAACCCAAACAGAAACATGAGACATCTCTCAAAAACAACTATTGCACAATGCACATAAGGATCTTTTATAATCAATGAAAATATAATTCCATAACTAATGTTCCTTGTCCTCACTCTAAATCAAATCAATTTCTTTGTTTACCAATAAACAAAAGAAACAGCAAAACAATGTCATTGCCTACTAACACACAGCAGCACAAACTAATCTCCGCACTAACACAAAACATTAACCAATTTCAATAAGCAGCCAATCAATGTCACTGCAGATCAACACACACAAAAAAATAATTATTCACACTAACCCAAAACACTACTTAGAACGATCCACAAAATCATCATGCAATTTTTAATCCAAAAGTGCAATCCATAAATCCAAATAACAAATAGAACATAAAACTTCCCTTATCAAATACAATTCTACAAAATCTTTCACCCTTTTTACATAGAATCCAAGGTCATATATATTTGATTCAAATGACCTTCAATGCATAACAACCACCTTGTTACCTTACCGAAACAAATCACCTTTGACTTGACACTGGTTAGCAACAGCAAATTACCGATCATGTAATCTACAAACAACTCATCACGATAATAAACTACTAAGAAAGACTAAAACGCTGTGGATTGACAACTTTGGAAAAAAGAACAAGAGGGGATCTAATTGAGACTACAAAACACTAACAAACAAAGTGGATGTACCAAGAGAAGGTTATTTACAACTAAACAATATGATGGTACCTGAGAATGCAGCATGAAACTGTTTAAGAAGCGGATTGGGAGATACAAAAGAATTTGCTTAGTGCGAGAGTTGGACAGATGTAATGAGTTGGATGAGAAGGTAGTAATGGTATCTAGTGTGGATGATTTCAAAATAAACCTTGGTACTATAGTATACTAGATTGGATGGGCTAAATATAGTGGTTCCAAAACAGGGCAGTGGCGGATCCAGGATTTTGGACCAGGGGGGTCAAATTTTGAGAAATTCAGGCCAAAATTTCCTGACGACCTTTTTTTTTGCTCTCCGCACAAAATTTCGAAGTTGCAACTCTAAAAACGAACGTAGTGACGACCTTTTTTTGCTTTTTCACTGGCGTCGCTGCACATTGCCCTGTTTATTTACCAAAACAATATTACATTATTATTTCTGAAAACAGGCCACTTTCCTTCAAAAATCACGTCAGGGGGTCAGCTGCCCCCTGACCCCCTGCCAGATCCGCTACTGAAACAGGGGATACCCTTCTGAACCACTGTAAACATTGTTGTTATTTATTATTATTGGGCCGAAACTATAACCACTAACTGTCAGATTAACTATTGCATCGAGAACTCGTCAAGGCGAATTTGTTTCCTTTTGCAAAGGCTTTTTGCTCGTTAAGAACTTTGGTTCGTATGACTGTCCAGTCATGTACGATATCTGCGTGCCGCTCCTTGAAACGCAGAATATCTTTCTTACAAGGTAGACCAGCGTTTTCCGATATGTGTCGATGAAAATATTGACAAACGGTCCGTGTATGCTCTTGATTCCAGCGAGTGAATTTCCTCTTTTTGCCGGAGGTGAATTCTGTGATCCAGAGCTAAAAGATAAATATCTAAAAATTAAGCTAAAAAGGTATACATTACGTAGGCCTAAGTGTAGCCGTTAATATTTATTAAATAATAATAATTAAGACTTTTTCCTTACCTCTCCTTTACTGGAGCATTCATGAGACGTTTATGTAGACGGTTCCCTTCCCCTATACCCAAGGTCACTCTGGTATGTTTAAAATCGCCGGTACCATATTTTGGAAGACTTAACTAAATCCGACCAAATAGTTAGCACTTTAATTTAAAATGTCAGTGATTTGATTTGATTTGGGTTGGTTTTGATTCGATTCGATTTTGAACCCAAATTCATTGATTGAATCAATACCGGCAATTGATTGGGGATTTGAGTATCTGCCCAACTCTGGCATAAATCAAGGGGATAATTAACAATCATTGAGGGATATAGTATCTTATATCCCCAGGAAGCGTTTATAATTAATCAATCCCACGAATCTGTAAGGCTTTCGCAACTAATAGACTAGTACATATAGTGACAATAATGACTCTGATGGCCTATCTGAGTTTCTGTTTTTCAATGCATATTTGTTTTGAAATGTTAAGTACACAGTCACATTACGATCTTGACATCTGGATATTTTATAATCGTAAAGTGCAGATGAAACAGTTTTTCTTACCCGATAGAAATGATTTGGCTCCATGTCTGTTCAGAAAATCTTCAGATGTGTCAACGTCACGTGTAGATAGCTTTTCTTCAAAATTTCGGCTTAGACAGCAATGCTTGCGCAACGAATACGATGACCGTCTGTGACTGTGCGCGCGTTGGTCGGACTATATATATACACACCCGTTCCAAATAGACCGGCTGTCTCCCAGTTTGACATAATTATACAAGACTTTCGTTAGACTTTTGTTCCAAAGGTACAATAGTATCATACTAGATTACTAGTAGTAAAGAATCTATTGAGGACCGCCTGTCACTACCGTTAAAAATTCCTCTGGCAGAATGTCTGATGAAGCCTTATCTCTCCGTATCGTGCCTTACCTCCCCGTATCGGGCGGATTGAGTATAGGCTATAACTAAATCTGCCTGTCTGCGTTAAACCATTGCTGGAGCGATTTTGGGAAATCTTCCGCTCTCGGGGTCTTATCAAGGCATCTGGCTGATTTTCTGTGAATGCGTTATCTGTTCGTATCGATTAATGAATTTTCCTGTCACAGTGAGGGGAGAGTGACTTCATGAACTTGACTTGTAGTGCGAATTGGCCGAGTGTTTATCTTAATATCAATTCCTTATCGATTATGTAACTGTAGATTAGGCTATGTTAGCAGGTCGATTCGCAATTTCCTATTTTGACGTTGAATCAAGTTCAATCAACGATACTCCGCTGACCGCTATGCATGGTCTAAACTGAAGTGTTGAGGGTTGATCGCCAGCTGGATCTTTGCTTATCTTAAGCGACCACCCATTGACATTGATTCTTTTAAACTGGGAAGGGGTTTAGGGCTAAGGTGTCTGTCCAAAACAGGGGTGGGGTGTAGGAAAATCCCTGGCAGATATAATACGACAAGCGATCGAAGAATCATCTGCCCACGACACAAGCGACCGTTATCGGATCGAACGCCAGTATGCACAGGCGATGGATACAATTGAATTCAACCTACACTGTCAGATAAGCGGGTAACCCATGCATGAACTAGCACAAGGGCGCGGCGCGGGAGAGAGAGACAGAAAGAGAGAGACAGACAGAGAAAGAGAAAAACAGATAAAGACAGAAACAGAGAGAATAAAACTGACAAAAAATACAGATTTAGTGACGGATAGAGAGAGAGTGAATAATTATTATTATTATGCGTTTCAAATTACTGTTTAGATACCAATAGGCATCATGTTACAGGTTGAAATGTTGCATGCATTCCTCCGAGGGGCGGAACTATTGGAGACATTAGCAATCTAATTTTTTTACTTTAACACGGGCCGCACTGGCGGCACTTTCATATTTCCGCACCTCGTTGGAACTTGACCTGCCTACGCCACTGCACTAAACTACCTTCTTAACTGCCTACCTATATGTTCCTGATGCAGTTTGTTACAGACAACGTGAGGCAGATTTGCAACACAATGAACGCTATATATCATGTAGGCCTACAAGGTTTTAGCGAAGTAAATGGACAGACAATTTTTAATTTTTAATCTCGGTATTTACGCCAAAACAGTTACAACTAATTGTGATAGTCGCTATTGCCTAGAAATTTCGTTAAGGCGAATTTTTTTGGCCTTTCTGCGAATGCTTTCTGCTCAGTAAGAACTTTCGTTCTGATTACTGCCCATTAATGTGCGATATCGGGATGACGTTGTTGGAATCGCAAATTATCTTTCTTGCATGGTAGACCAGACATGGACTTGGGTTCATTTTTTAAAACCCAACCCAAAAAACATCAACCAAACCCAACCCACGTAAAATTGAAAATATCTGACGCAATCCAACCCATCACTTTTCAAACCCAACCCAACCCACGGAAACTGGGCTACATGACAACGCAAGCCAACCCATCACTAGTCAAATTCAACCAAACCCATGCATTAAAATTTGTTAAAAACGTATTTGATCGTAAGCAGTAAGTGAAGAAACGTTCAACAGACTAAAAGTCTCGCTCAGACTGAGCTGAGCTGGCTGAAATACAAGCAGGGTTGTTTGAGTAACACAATGTCAAGGGGCCGTCCA